>ML058547.1:1779514-1987014 GCA_003013855.2 Liriodendron chinense
TGGCCGGTGACCACCGCAGGTCCGAACCATAAAAAATCATAAGTACGATTGCGCACCTAAAAATAGGTCGACGCATCCAAAAAACTGAACAAAAAGCAGACATGTATTTTCAGGGTGCATTGTACCACAACGCACCCGAAAATGGTCCGACGCACCCGAAAAATCAGCAAAATGCGGATTTGTATTTTTGGGGTGCATTGGGCCCCAACGCACCCGAAAATTACCCCACGCATCCATAAAATCAATATAATTCAGATATGTATTTTCAGGGTGCGTTGGACCCCAACGCACCCGAAAAATCAGCCAATTCCGGAACATGTTCAGGAGTGCACCGGACTCAATTTTAAGTATTTTTAAGTGCCGTTTGAACCTATCTTGGGTATTTCGAGCGTTCCGGATGCAATGGAATGGTCAAATAGACGTTCCAGGACCTCTAAATGAGTAGAATTGCACATCTTCAAAGTTCGATCTGATTCGACACGATGAACGAAGCATCTTCTCGAAAGGGACGTCGCCAACATCCAGGACTATGCAAACATGTCATCATTTGTATCTACTGTAAAGATGTGACCCGATTTGAGCCGAAAGCTAGATAAACGGGACTATGGTTATCACAGTAAACCATACCAAAGAGTTTCAACTCACTACAAGACAATTGTTATGAACTGCCACAACACAACAGTCGATGCCCTACCCATTAAAAACGGCATCCGTCGGTTGGGCTACGCAGGTATACACAACTGCAGAGTGGACTTCCCAAGGTCACCTGTCCATACATTGACAGGCGCAGGCCCAGAGTCGTCCTTCTCAGTCATAAACCCTGATAGTCTCAGCCCGGATCTCCGGCCAAAATATGGGACATAGACATCTGACTAATACAAAGATGGTTCAGTCCATAACAAAACAAATACAGGTCTCTATGACCACAAACTCTCAGACCATAGTCCCTGCTGACTAGTCTTTTGCCTTTTAATCAAGGGTCATCGATCATTCGATGTAATTAAGGGCTCGTGCCAAATCACGGCCTGGAATGTACAAGATCTCAGGATCTCTGGAATAAAATTCGCTTTGCGATATCTCTCCTTGTGTACTTTTATGAATGTTTTGTGATTGTCTATGAACGTTTCCTTTATTCAGAACCCCAGAGCAACAAAACACGACATTTCAAGAAAATGTAATCGTATTCATTTTCTAGTTCTAACAGTTCGTTTGTCAGATGTGCGCTTGAATTCCACTGTTTCCGTATTCTTGTCGGTTATGACTTATGCATGTATTTACTGACGTGTTTTGTGTGTGAAATCCGTGATTAAATGATGCAATGCTTACCTTATTGTGCTGCCTGTTGCATTCACTGGTCTTCTGTTTGATGCTCTTTTGTTTACGTGTTGCAGTGAATCATAGTGACAGCAACCGGATCTTCTGGTGAAGCTTCTGGATCGCAATTTTCTGGTTCTTCCTCTGTGCAACGAGGGAAGAAGAGGATGGCTAAAGATATTGTTGATCCATCCTCGACAAAAAGTCGCTCGCAATCCTTTGGGATGATCGAATCCGAAGTGAAAGATTTCTCCGGTCGTATTAAGCAGCTCCCCCATGAAGTATTACTGTGTATTTACATAGATAAGACTGTGCTTAAGCCTCCTTCACAAGGGATTGAGCAGGAATGGTCCGCTTGGTATTGTCAGCTTACGAGTACTCCGGATGCCGTCGAAGCAGGTCCTAGTGTGCGCGGCCAACATTCCAAGGATGATCAGGAAGGTCAGAAGAAGAAGAAGAGACAAAATTGAGGTAAGAAGCTGACTGAGGGAGTCGACCAGGCAGAGCAATCGCCACAGCTCATTGATTCGAAGAATGAGCGGATGAAGATTGGCTAGAATAGAAACAAGAACATTACGATGTGCGGTTTCTCCATCGTCAACCCTTATACCGACCGAGTCATCCCGCATGAAAAATCTCTTACGAGGCACAGGCCCTTCCCGATCATCGAACCATCCAATGTTCAAGGCCCTTTTCAATTATACGGAGTCGAGAGGTGGACATTTGTTCCTGAGCAGTTGTTGACTACCTTACTAGTCGATGATGGGAGAGAACAGCGGGTAGGTCTCCCGAGAGAAACGGTTTTCCTTACTGCCTACTTGTGATCCTCACTCTCCTTCTCCAGTCCATTATTTTGAGACATTGCAACAAAGGTTTCGACATATGGACAAGACGGCGATGTGGGCAACGAGGAGCTTTCGTACGCAAGGCTATCTGAACGAGCGAGTTGGTTATGAGCCGTGGGCAAAAGAGATTTTGATCCGCCATGAGAGAGTTTTGAAACAAGTCAGCCTGTATCAGGCTATCGATGCAACCTCTGAGCATTTCTTCCGAGATCCAACAATTCTTCGAAGCATCTTGAGCTACTGGTCTTCCATTACTAATTCATTCCACTTTCCATATCGAGAGATGAGCATAACCTTATGGGATCTCCAGATGATGGCTGGGTTGTCCGTGATAGGAGAATATTACCAGGAATATGTCCCAACTGATGAAGAGTTGTCTTCATCTCGGCTTAAAAGTCCTCGAGATGCTTACCATTCAAAGGCTTGTTTAGAGCTGTTTGCTGAGTTGTCGCAGTTCGACAATATTAAAAAGATTCACTATGACGACTGGTTGATCTACTTCAGCCAGAGGAAGAAGTAATATTTCTTCTGATGCCTTCTTTTATATTTTGCATTTTTCATGCTTTTGTTGCTTTTCTTCTGACATGGGCATTTCTTTCTGCTTACAGCATTGATTACAAAAAGTATGAGATCTTACCTGAAGACCAGGCCTTAATGAGGGAACGTTTTGAACAAAAGTTTCGCAATCTGAATGAGCTTACGCCGTCTTGTGAACTGGCGGGCTTCTTAACATATTGGCTGTCGGCTGTTATGTTGCCTAGCTCCAAGAGTGCTATGGTGTCAGGGTTTCTTGCTTCGTTGTGGCAAGAGCTCTTACAAATGGTTGTCGATATTCTCTAGCACCGCCGATGCTATGCAATTTATATATGGCTTTTGGCAATATTGCGAGTAACAAAGACCAACCCTGGCGAGGGATGAACGCGGCTTATTGCCCATGGCATTTCTTCTGCGGATGGTTGGGCATATATTTCCCGTGGACATACAGAGTGGATCTCTTCCAGTATCTCCATGCCAATCACGCACCTCTTTATCGCTACAGAAAACTTAACATGTAACGCAGTTTCTGATTGGATAGCTTCCAAAATTGGCAGTTGGGCGGTGTTGGGGCTCAAATTTGCACCCATTGTAAAACAACATCCCATGGTCCATTGACAATGATTTGGATAAGTTTTGAGGCCAGGAAAGCCCTGAAAACGCCGGCATAACCCTAATCGCTTGGTAGCGACCAAAATCCGTAAACAGCATTTCGGAGCTGAACTGGACATGCGCTTCATCGCCAAATGATCCAAAATGTCCTAAAACCCCTAACCTATAAGTTTCATAGTCATCCGGTGCATATTTTTACCTGCGCACCTCGAAATGCGTTTCGTCCCTGCTTGGAGCTGACTAAAAGGGTCTGTAAGCCTACAGCTATCATTTCAGAGCAAAACTAGACATGCTCTTTACTGCCAAATGATTAGAAATGTCATAAAACCCCTAACTTGCAAGTTTTAAAGTCATCCGGTGCATATTTTTACCTGCGCACCTTGAAATGCATTTCGTCTCTGCCCGGAACCGACCAAAAAGGGTCCGTAAGCCTACAGCTACCATTTCAGAGCGGAATTGGACATGCACTTCACCCCCAAATGATCCGAAGTGCCTCAAAACCCTTAAATAGTAAGTTTAAAGTCATTACAATGTGTATTTCCATGCGCGCACTCCTCGGAACAATGTTCCTATACGACAAGCCGACCCGGAGGCTCCAAATTAGGAAGTACCAAAATTGGCAACATCTGAACTTCCACACCCCATCCCGTTCATTTAAGAGGTCAATCATAGCCTAGAAGTGGCTTGGTGACAGTGAGTGCATGTCTAGAAAAGGTAGCTGTCCTTTGGAGGTCCCCCGTCGGAGATGAAATCCTGAAATTTTCTAAGTGTTGGAATCCTGAAAATCTGGCTAAGTAGTGGGAAAGCGCCAGGCAAAGGACATGCGCCTGGCCTCCAACCACATGTGCTTGCACCCTATTAGTGAAAGGGAGTGAATTAAATACTTTTTTGAAAAGCGCTGGGAAATGCGCCGGAAAATCACATGCGCCCGGATCCACCACTGCGCTTGGCTACTTTCTGCCACATGCGCTTGACACTGTTTTCTACCACATGCGCCGGGAAATACCCGTCGGACCGGACCCGAACCCGATTACCCCCCTATAAATAGCAATGCCACTTCATTTCATCAGCACGAGATCATCCCCTACTGACCTCAGAGTGATGTAAGCACCACATGCGCTTGCTTTGTTTCCCCTCGCCGGATGCCCCGGAAAGGGATTTCCTCGTCGGAATCCCAAGTTCAGGGAGAAATCCTGAAAATTTTCCAAGTGTTGGGCACATGCGCCGGCTTTTCCCCCCACATGCGCTGGCTTTTCTGGTCGAAAAATCCTGAAATCCCACCAAGTCTGGGAAGGACATGCGCCCACCATTTGGGTCCAGGCGCATGTGCACTGCCACATTGTTCGCTCGCCTCAAGTGTAAGGCTGTGATGTAGTAATAAAACTCGGTAAGACCGAGGTCGATCCACAGGGAAAGAAGTGAACAATTCCAAGTACTCTAATAACTAGAATCTAAGAAGTTTAAGAAAGTAGTTTTTCACATGAAATAGGAAAATCTGAAAATAAGAAGAACTAGAGCATCAAGGATCCACTTGTAGTAGTCCAATGCCAATCCATTCATCCAAGTACAACACAATTAGAATCAAAGTCTTATCTCTCATCTAATTAGAAGATATAACATTCAAGCACAAACAATCCCACTTAAATCTAGAAATTAGATTTCTAGTTCTAATGAAGCACATAGAACTTGAACTTGTAGCCTTCGGAGTAACAGCCATGCCTATGAACTATGGCATGCTCAAGGGTTACTACAATTCGAATTCAAACAACCCAATCATGGTAATCTCAGAGAATCGTAAGGAACTCATGTCCGGAGCACACAAACTCTCACAAAACTTCTAAAAAACCAAACTTTATTCAAACTAGAACTTCAAAATCCAAAATTAAGAAAATGGTACTTGAAATAAAAGAATTAAAGCATTGGAACCAACTACAAATTTCACCTCTAGCTCTAGCTAAGAGGTTAGCTAAGGAAAAGCATATTAAAACTAGAACTAGAACTAAGAAAAGGAAGAAAAACTAGCTGCAGGAGGCTAGGTAGCCTCCTAGGACTTGAACTCCTTGCTTCCCACGTCCTTGACTGATCTGGAATAGAAGAGAGCACCTCCTTTTATAGTGCAGCAATAGTACAGCAACATAGCAGAATTTGTTTCGCTTGGTACGGTCGGATTGCCTTCAAATTTGATTTGTTGCTTCCTTGTAATGTGATCTTCCTTATAGATGATTTAGATTTCCAAGATTATCCTCTGAATGGGCCCACCAATCATATCACCGACCGCCTCTCAAAATCACGCACTTCGGGTATCTTCAGAACCAGCCATCTTGCTTTCAACGCTCCGGAGTGTACAGATGTCGGATTGATCCCAAATTTTGAACATTGGTAGAAAACTTCCTCCTCTACATGATAGATGGAATAGATTGTCCAAAACAATCCCAGAATGTGGTCCGAAAATTAGAACACTTAGGGCTTTTATAAACTCTGCGCAGTTGGATCTTTCTGGATTGTCCATCTTTCTTCAACCGGTACGATCAAACCACACATCCTTTTGATCTGAAACTTTTGTGGTTATTCATATATGGACGTGGTCTAAAAGATGGTCAAAGTAGATTCTTCATATCATCAATGATGGGTCACCTGGACGGCCCAGAGTGGAACAGCAAAATCTGGAACTTTCTGGACAGTTCGTATTGTTTTGGTTACCACGATCAATCCGTAGCTCCGATCGACACGAAACCACTTGGGTTATTTCGGCGTCGAGCTCCTCTTCGACATGGATGTATTGGATTTCCAAATATCATCAAGATGGCTTTAGAAAGCTGTTCTAAAAATCCAAAAACGGGAATAGCTTGCTGCCTGAAAACTGGAAGTGTAAAATTGCATGGCCGAGCGGTCTAGACCTGTCTGGCAGGTGTCCAGGGAGTGCAGCCGACCGGTCAGGCCTTCTTGGCCGACCGGTCTTGACCGGTCGGACCCAGTTTCTGCATTGTTTCTTCTTTCTTTTCTTCTCTCCTTCCTCTCTCTTTGCTTTCTTCTTTCTTTGGCCCACCTTGGGTCTTCATCCAAGGCTCCTAAATGTCTCTTCTTGGTCTCCAATTAGATGAAGTCTGCTCTCATTCCTACAATCACAAAACCTGCATTAGATAGGTCTTTTAAACATGCAAACCATGCATATAATGTGATGTAATGGGCCATATCATGTATAAATTGGAGGTTCAACACACCCCCCAACCAGCTTTTTGATAGTCCCTAGCAAAACATGCGTGAAACAAGTTCAAACCTCCAAAAACCAACTCTCCTTCAGAAACCATGTTTCTATCCATTCCAAGACATATAAGTATAAAATTTGGAAAAATTAGGTGATAGACATTAAAACCTTAAACTCTTAAAACATAATAAGTGTCCATATGAAATTCCCACTGATTGATTGATAAATAGAAGAACTCGAACAAATTCAACCTAGTGTGCATAGTGAAAGTTCATCTCATGAGTTTCTAGGATTATCTTCTTCATAGATCAACTAAACTATAGATCTCAATTTGTACAGAGCAACAACAAGCCAATGACAGGAATTTGCCTCACCGTCCTTCCGACGGCTTTCACACTACGTCCCATTTCCGGCTTTGGTTACGGGTAGACCATCCCCCGGTTGGTAATAGGTAGCCCTTTTCGAATTTTCCACCATTTTTCCATCATTCCCAATATCATCCTTTCTTTTCCTTTTTCTTTTAAATTAGATAGGATTTTTAAAAATTCATATCTTTCGTTATTTTCCCATGGACAAGGATGGACAAAATACCCCAGCTTGGTTTCTCAACACCTTTAAATCAAAGTCTAGCTAATCCACAAATCACATAAACCTTTCAACTTATGAAAATCGTGTAATGTGAACTTGGTGTAAAGGTGTTCAAATTTTTATCAATCACAACAATAGGGGAACTAACATATAAAACCATTATGTTGGGAGAAATTCAAGACTTACAACATCACACACTTCGTATCTCCTCTTCTTATACTCCTATCATCTCAAATGCATGGAAATAAAGTTTTCTAAAGGAGTTTTGAAATTTTAGAAAATTCGAAAAAATTCGAAAAAATTTGCGCATATGAGGCTCGAAATGTTGCAAACTGCTAGATGAAGGATCTCATCTCACCCCCCAACCAAATCTTGCATTGTCCTTAATGTAAAAAGATATGTAATGAGCATGAACATGAGAGCAATGGTAAAATATAAGAGAGTGGGAACAATAGTACCTGAGATGGCAAGTTGATCAATGCTAGCATCTTCCATTGTCTCGATGAGACTTATTCAATCCTAATTTCAGAAAAATAAATCCTAACCTACCTACCTACCTCTGATTAGTCCGATCGACTACATGATCAAATTTGAGCAGGATCATCATGAATTTCAATAAATTTCTCATAAGGACCATCCAAAGTCCTGCTCGACAGTAGACATGGGTGCTTGTCTCCATTGAAGTCCAATATTTATGTGCACTACATGCATGATAGGAGGAGATAAGAACAGCAAAAAGATATCTCCTCAAATTCAATAAATTTCTCATAAGGACCATCCAAAGTCCTGCTCGACAGTAGACATGGGTGCTTGTCTCCATTGAAGTCCAATATTTATGTGCACTACATGCATGATAGGAGGAGATAAGAGCAGCAAAAAGATATCTCCTCAAATTCTGATTTGGGTTATGATTGATTAAAAATGGGTCATCCCAATCAGAATTTTCACTGGGCTGAAGGACCCATGATGGTGGAGAGACATTTATCAAGTTTTCATTGGTTAAAGATGTCTCCTTCACAAATTCATAATTATATGGTGCTTCCATAAACAATGGTAAAGAGTGTAAAATAGTGGAATGGTGTTCTTCAGGCGCCGACACCGTGTCGAACAAAATGTCCCAACTCCTTAATCATCTCATCAACAAGATCATAAGATTGGGCTAAGCATTCCTCTACGAAATCGAGATAGTCGGATGAAGGATCATGATCTTGCTTGAATGAGTGCAAAAATTCAGTTTCGATGGTGAGGAACTCTCCCTCCATGGAGTGGAATTCTTCCAAACTAGGTTCTCCATAACTAGTATGAGGCACCAAGTCGGAAGTATGCAAGACTTTAACAATCTCTTGAATAATGGGGTCGTTTGAATTTTCAAAGTGAGCCAAGCATTCGTCCAAAGAATCTGAATTTTCACTCATGGGAGTCTCATTCTCCACATTCAAATAAAACATGGCAAGTTGGTGGAGTGACTCAAAAATATCAACCTCGGCCATCTCTCTAGCATGCACATCCTCTAAAGACTCATAATCATTATGCCCTTGGGAAAAAGAAACCATAGGTTCATAACCATTCACCAAACCCTCATTGTAGGCAACCCCACTACCACTTTCAAATTTTATGGATTCCTCGGGTTCGTCAACCATCATTGAAATCTCTTCATCATTAAGTTCAAAGCATCCAAAAGAGATAGTGGACTCACCATAATTGATGATGACATTGGGATCATCGAAATCAATCTCCTTTAAAAGTCTGTCCATTAAATCCGAAGAAGGTGGGACTTGGGGAGCCCCATCCTCCTCATTAGAGGGGATTGATTCGATGCCCCCAATTTCGGGCTCAACGTCTTCATAAGATGGTGAGGAAGCTTGATTTAATTGTTCATCTACATACTCATTCCATATTTCCTCAAATATTTGTGTATACTTATCATCAAAAGAGGAAGACGTTTTAGGGTGATTGTTAATAACCATGGTTGGTTCCTCCCTTGAACAAGGAGAATGGTGGTTTTCCCAATTAAGACCGTACGCATTCTAGGATGAAAAGTTATATAATGGTTGATAGGCATATCCATACAAGTAATTGAAAGTGCGGTTTTACCGCTTGTAGAGACATTTGGAGATATGTCTAAGGACCTAGAAGGGGTGATATGGACCTTTTTCAAATTCTTTTCGCCTACTTAAGCAATTTAATAAAATAAGCTTTGTAAGCAAGAACACCTCGGCTTCCAAGCCTTGGTGGGTCCAATCAAAAGACTAGCAAGAGGATAAGCAATAAACAAACCTAGTCTAAGCATGCATAGGAAGTAAATTATACAACTAATCAAGCTCCTAACCTATGCATCTTGTGTAGACTTATGAGATTGGATCAATGAGCTCAAGTCTACACAAGTAGTGAAGGTACATCTTGTGCAAGGATGCCTAAAAAGTGCCTAGCATGCATTCATATCAATCATTCATAATTAAGCAATTAAACTAACAATGCAAAGATATCAATGTGCTCAATAACAATCACAAACACAAGGATGTATAGTGGTTCGACTACGTGTCTACTCCACTCCCGGTTCAAGTACTCAACCCCTTTGAGCACATCGGCATTCACTATCGGAGTTTTTAAATGAGGTTCACCTCTCAACCTTTACACGGAGGTTTTATCGGTTCACCTCTCAACTGTATCCGGAGTTTTAGACATAGGCTAACTCTCAACCTTATCGCACGTTTACTCCCGTGTCAGGAGGCTCCCCCTTGGAGACTTAGTTTAGGCCCGGCTGACGGGCCAAGGAACGACTAACGTCCCTAGGTCGAGTTCGAAAACAAACTCTAAAATGGACTCTCAAATAAGACAACCTACTTGTCGGATGAGCCCCTTGTTTAGCGCCGGATTGGGTTGCTTGATCTCCGCTCTCCCGTGCTTCAATCAGCTTCCCTTTGCTCCCTCGATCGTGCCGCCGTTGCGTCGCCAATGCCTCAGCCACATTCGATCAAACACCTTGCATGCGATGCCTTGAAATGCCCAAGGTGCTAGGAGGATGGGTTTATCTCATACATGGGATGTGTAGGTTGTTCCAACTAGGAGATTCACCTAGAGAGTCTTCTAGAGGTCTTTGGACAAAGGATATACCTATGTGGAATAGTGTCACACCTCTAGATTTGAGAGAGGAATCAAGTCATCTCTTGATAGCATTTGAATGCCCATACTTGTGTTTGAAACACAAGGGATATGACTTGAAAACCTCCTCTTTGAGGCCCCAAATGATGTACAAGATAAGTGTGGAATGGGCTCTCAAAAACTTCTCCCTATGACCCAAGAATGGAGCTCCATATTTATAGAAAAGAGGCTCCAACGGTCATAAAACGGCTCTATGCCGACCTGTCCCGACCGGTCATGACCGGTCGGACCCCCCTGCTGGAGAACATCAAGAGTATAGGCCAAGAATATGGGCCGACCGGTCATGACCAGTCGGACCCCCTCACTGGATAGCCCAAAACTCATAAGGCCGACCGGTCATGACCGGTCGGCGTACCTTGCTGGACACATGAGTCCTCCAGGCCGACCGGTCATGACCGGTCGGCCACACCTGCTGGCCATATAGATGTGTAAAAGGGGCCGACCGGTCATGACCGGTCGGCTGGCCATTGCATAAAGCAGCAAGGCTGCTGGCCGACCGGTCATGACCGGTCGGACCAGCCTGGTTCCCCCTATGCAATACGCTGAATCGAACTTCCTTCAGCATGTCGATTAAGGCCAAGGTTTGGTTGATCAAATGGGACACCTAGGGCCTATCTATGATGACTAAATGTACTCCAATATGGTCAAGGTCATCAAGGATACACAGGGGATGGGATTTGGTCGAGGTTAAGGCACCAAGGCATCTCATATACCTGAATCTTCATCCTAGATGCGGCTGGACGTCTTGAGTCTTCGGTCTTCGTCTTCTTTGGGCTCAACCGACTCTAGACTCACTGCTGTAAGTGATTGACAAACAAGGTGCACTAGTATGCCACGGAAAAGTGCACTAACAGTAATCATGCATTGTCTTAACTGGTTGGCTACTATTCACCTGTTCCTTTTGTTGTTGCACACCTCCTACCATAACCGGTGGAACACTCATGTTATTTTCAATCCGGTAATCACGTAATGTTTTTCCCGGATGGTTATCCAATTTTGCTTCGTTCCGGTATTCCCCCATCATCTTACGTTGTGTCTCAATATGTGTATTGTTTTCATTAATGTAATCACGCATCGTCTTACGTGGGGAGGTAGTGGAGGTTGATTGAATCTCAGAAAAATACTTTTGCTTATAATGGTTCCAATCATAAAGATTTTGGGTCTCCCAATCCGACGTCTCATCCTCCAAAAGGTACTTGTACGCACCATTCGTCCAATCATACATGATAAAATTTTAAGGAATTGGAAACTACCCTAATCTAGGAAAAAGAACGAAAAGAAGAAAGATGGGGAGATGTTACCCAATAGAGTGAGATCTATGTCAGCAACAATGTCCTACAAAATAATAATAAAATTGTTAGTAATCTAAAAAAAAAAAAAATCAGAAAATCTACTTCTATAAAAACTGAAAATCCTACCTAACTAAGATTACTCTATAGCTACTAGAACAATTAGAACCGTTTAACCTTTTTCCCCAGCAGCGGCGCCAAAAACTTGTTTGCTCGCCTCAAGTGTAAGGTTGCGATGTAGTAATAAAACTCGGTAAGACCGAGGTCGATCCACAGGGAAAGAAGTAAACAATTCCAAGTACTCTAATAACTAGAATCTAAGAAGTTTAAGAAAGTAGTTTTTCACATGAAATAGGAAAATCTGAAAATAAGAAAACTAGAGCATCAAGGATCCACTTGTAGTAGTCCAATGCCAATCCATTCATCCAAGTACAACACAATTAGAATCAAAGTCCTATCTCTCATCTAATTGGAAGATATAACATTCAAGCACAAACAATCCCACTTAAATCTGAAAATTAGATTTCTAGTTCTAATGAAGCACATAGAACTTGAACTTATAGCCTTCGGAGTAAGAGCCATGCCTATGAACTATGGCATGCTCAAGGGTTACTACAATTCGAATTCAAACAACCCAATCATGGTAATCTCAGAGAATTGTAAGGAACTCATGTCCGGATCACACAAACTCTCACAAAACTTCTAAAAAACCAAACTTTATTCAAACTAGAACTTCAAAATCCAAAATTAAGAAAATGGTACTTGAAATAAAAGAATTAAAGCATTGGAACCAACTACAAATTTCACCTCTAGCTCTAGCTAAGAGGTTAGCTAAGGAAAAGCATATTAAAACTAGAACTAGAACTAAGAAAAGGAAGAAAAACTAGCTGTAGGAGGTTAGGTAGCCTCCTAGGACTTGAACTCCTTGCGTCCCACGTCCTTGACTGATCTGGAATAGAAGAGAGCACCTCCTTTTATAGTGCAGCAATAGTACAACAACATAGCAGAATTTGTATCGCTTGGTACGGCTTAACCAATGGTCGGATTGCCTTCAAATTTGATTTGTTGCTTCCTTGTAATGTGATATTCCTCATAGATGATTTATATTTCCAAGATTATCCTCTGAATGGGCCCACCAATCATATCACCGACCGCCTCTCAAAATCGCGCACTTCGGGTATCTTCAGAACCAGTCATCTTGCTTTCAACGCTCCGGAGTGTACAGATCTCGGATTGATCCCAAATTTTGAACATTGGTAGAAAACTTCCTCCTCTACATGATAGATGGATTAGATTGTCCAAAACAATCCCACAATGTGGTCCGAAAATTAGAACACTTAGGGCTTTTATAAACTCTGCGCAGTTGGATCTTTCTGGATGGTCCATCTTTCTTCAACTGGTACGATCAAACCACACATCCTTTTGATCTGAAACTTTTGTGGATTATTCATATATGGATGTGGTCTAAAAGATGGTCAAAGTAGATTCTTCATATCATCAATGATGGATCACCTGAACCGGCCCAGAGTGGAACAGCGAAATCTGGAACTTTCTGGACAGTTCGTATTGTTTTAGCCACCACAATCAATCCGTAGCTCCGATCGACACGAAACCACTTGGGTTATTTCGGCGTCGAGCTCCTCTTCGACATGAATGTATTGGATTTCCAAGTATCATCAAGATGGCTTCAGAAAAATGATTCGAAAATCCAAAAACGGGAATAGCTTGCTGCCTGAAAACTGGAAGTGTAAAATTGCATGGCCGACCGGTCTTGACCGGTCTAGACCTGTCTGGCAGGTGTCCAGGGAGTGCAGCCGACTGGTCTAGACCGGTCTTGACTGGTCGGACCCAGTTTCTGCATTGTTTCTTCTTTCTTTTCTTCTCTCCTTCCTCTCTCTTTGCTTTCTTCTTTCTTTGGCCCACCTTGGGTCTTCATCCAAGGCTCCTAAATGTCTCTTCTTGGTCTCCAATTAGATGAAGTCTGCTCTCATTCCTACAATCACAAAACCTGCATTAAATAGGTCTTTCAAACATGCAAACCATGCATATAATGTGATGTAATGGGCCATATCATGTATAAATTGGAGGTTCAACACACATGCGCCCGGAACACCTCTCCTTCAGCTGTTTTTCATGAAAAATACCTCCACATGGGCCCGGGAGATGGGACATGCGCCTGGCTCCTAATCACATGCGCCTGAAAGCTGATGCAATGCCACATGCACCTACACTAACATCACATGCGCTTGCACATACCCCCCATGCGCCTGGATGCTGATGGGAGGGGTGGACCTTCCGTCGCGCGGCCCGCCTTCGTCCGGGATCGAATTTTGATGAAACCGCTTCTCCCGGATGCGTCTCGATAAGATCTATCCATCCACTGGATCGAATTCTCCAATGGTCAATGATAAGTGGCCCAAATCAATGTTTTGGTCCAAAATGACCAACACTTAGCCAATTTGGCAGCTCTGGAAATCCTTTCGAAAGCGCCGAAAATGAGAAGAATCGGACGGAATTGGACCGAGCCCGAGAGGGAAACTTTTCTTCTACATGACATGATACACCATAATCATGCACCGCGATGAGGTTATCCTATCTCAGGACTCTTGAATACCCTAATCAAGCGGTCGGTAGGCCTGCTACTTAGTCATTTCCAGCCCTGAGAAGTGCCCTGTTGGCCTGAAAATTGACTTCTGCTAAGCAAATCAAAACGCGATCGCACCACGATCTTCGTGGATGTAATCCACCCCTATTCCAAGACATTCATCGTTAATATTCACTGATTTCCCTGATTAGACCGCAAACAGGTCCACTACTTAGTCATTTCCAGCCCTGGGAAGTGCCCTGTTGGCCCGGAAATTGACTTCTGCTAAGCAAATCAAAATGCGATCGTACCGCGATCTTCGTGGACGTAATCCACCCCTGTTCAAAGATGGTTATCGATAATACTCACCGATTTCTCTAATCAGACCGCAAACAGGTCCACTACTTAGTCATTTTCAGCCTTGAGAAGTGCCCTGTTGGCTTGAAAATTGACTAATGCCAAATGAAATCAACCGCGATCTCAAAGACACCGAGGCAAAGCTGAAGTACTCAGTGTAGACACCTCACCTTCGGCTACACTGTTGGTAGAGATAGCTGGATGAGTGGAGGACCATACCCCGAAATCCCATGTCCAAACTCAGCCGAACTCACCCTTGTAAGCCCCAATCCATAGCCCAACTCAAGCCCGAACCTAGTCAACTCGCCCCTAAACATCAGCCTGAAAAACCCGCCATAAGAAAAGCCAGTCAAAAAATCCTAAAAAAGTTAAACTCACTGAGTCAACTCGCTGAGTCAACCCGATGAGTCAACCCGTCGAGTCAAATCACCGAGTCAACCCGCCGAGTCAACCCACCGAGTCAAATCACCAAGTCGACCCGCTGAGTCAACCCAACGAGTTAACCCACTAAGTCCAAACAGCAGCCCCGAGGCATGTCCGTACCACGCGCTGGAACCCAAGGAGTGTCCGTACGGGCGGCCCCCTGAGGGCCGCCCAAAAATATTTACGGGTTCTGCCACTCTCCAACGCTATAAATACCCCTCGCCCCTTCTCATTTCAACATCCCTCCGAAGCCATCCATCCCGAGTGCGATCTGTCCCTATACCCCTAGCCCATTCCTCCACCAAGGAGAGACCGAGTGAGGAGATCTTAGCCCTGGTCCAACCCAGCCTGACCACTGGTCCAAGTCTCCCAAGCCATCCAAGTCTTGATCCAGCCACTCGAAGCCAACCCTTGCGACACCTCCGTCCATCCAGCTACTCTTTTACCAACATCATCTCATTTGCACCTAGCATAAGTGCAACATTTCCTTTTCTTCCAACCCCCCTGCTTCACTACAAGCACTTTGATTACTCAAACACAAGACATGCATCCCGCATAAAGCACCTGTCAGTTCGAGCGTATGCTCTGGGCTTGCCTGTTAATGGAAACCTGCCCATCAGAAACTCTTACTGTTCAGACCTGCATTCATACATTAGTCACTATAAGCACTTTGATTGTTCAAACACACAGCATGCATCTCGCATAAAGCACCTGTCAGTTCGAGCGTATCCTCTGGGCTTGCCTATTAATGGAAACCTGCTACAACCCGAAGATTGCACACCCAAGTGCAGGTAGTGAAGTAGTAAAATACTCGGTAAGACCGAGGTCGATCCACAAGGATTGGGGTTAAGAACACTTAGAGAAATTAGTTTAGGTGAGTGAGATGAAATCTGGTTTAATCCACAAGAGTGGAGCAAGTTGTGTGTGGTGAAAGACAAAAGTATAAAAGGGGCTAAAGCATCAGGGATCCACTTTTGATTCATTCACAAAATTTGATTTATTGGTCCAACTATAACTCAACTGGAATTGAATAAAGATTCATTCCAATCGGAAGATGAAATAGTTAAACCATTTGCATATTTCATAAAAGATGGTGATCTGAACCGATTAATTTGACCATGAAGCACTCGTTAGTTGATTGCAGGGAATTCCAAGCATCCACTATGCCCGGAGTCGACAATGGATCAAGGAATTGTACAGATCAACAACTTTGCCAACAATTCAACCGATAAGATCACAATTCATACGATCAAATGCATACTTACAAGATAGGAGGCTTTCATTGACCGATCCAACCGTTAAGATCTCATCTATCGATCGCAGGGAGTCCAAAGCATCCAATGTGCCCGGAGTCTATAATGGATCAAGGGATTTTATAGATCGATGACTTTACCTGCACTAGCTCGATGACCGTAGGGAATCCAAAGCATCCAACGTGCCCGGAGTCGACGATGGATCAAGGGACTTTATCGATCATGAACTAGCTAATTGGTGTGCAAGGGATCCCAAGCATCCAACGTGCCCAAAGTCGACGATGGATCAAGGGGCTTGCATAACAATAGCATCTGCCGAGGTGGATAACCGAACCAATCAACCAAAGAAAACTCCAACATTTACACCACACAATGTTGAACCAAAAGAACCAAAGCTTGTAAATTTCTTCAAAGGCTTCACCCCTAGCCTTAGCTAGAGGTTTAGCCAACCATGCTACAATGGAAGACTAAATTCTCTACAAAAAAGAAAACTATTCTACACTACAAAAGAAAGAAAGAAAGAAAACTAAAGAGAAGAGAAGAGTTGTAGAGAATGGGATTTGAGGAGTGGGATGAGATCGGATGATGGTGAAGAGCTTCGATTTTCTGTAGATGACGTCCAGCCTTGCTCCAACTTGGACGGTGATGATGAAGAGCTTCTGTCCATGAACAGTTGCTGAAGCTTGCACGGCTGGAGTTCCTCTAACTTACACGTGTGCTGGAGATGGAGGCTTCCACCGTTGATGCTATGGACACGTAATCAGCTGCCCTCTTTTACTTGCACGTGCACACTGTTGCACATTCAAACAGTGGAGTCCACTTTGATGGCTGGATTTGACGCAGGTGAGATGTGGGGTCCACCCATTACTGTGGATTGAAGGCCACTGTACACGTGGTGAAGAATGACATGGAGAGTCCCTTCATAGCTGTTGATGATGAACGGTTGATGGAAATGATGGGTCCGTGTCTAGGATTTGATTAATGGCTAGAGAATGAACGGTCATCTGGAACGTGTAGTTGTTGTTGACCGTTGGAGTGTCCTCCTATCGTGATGCAGGTGCTGATCTTCAGTTGATAGACGGTGCTTGATGAGGAAAACTATCCATTGCTGGACGTTGGACAACCCATCTGACTGATGGATGGTTGTGCAGGCGTTGTTCGTTGCTATTGTCCACCTACTTTGCTTGATCATGGAGATGGATGAACAATGAATGACTGATCTGCACTAGCACGAGTGCTGGAAGTGGAGATGAAGGTGGGACCCACTGGAAGATCAGCACATGATGGACGTGTTGGCTCTAGTAGCTTGCAGATGGCTGCACGTGGAATGAAGGTGGGCCTGGAGGGATGGACGGACGGTCTTGATGATCTCCATAGCTGGTTGTGAAGTGCATGGGCGCTGGACATTGCACATGAGTAAAACATCCACCGTACGCTAGTCATGGATAATTGTGGACGGCTGGAATTTCCTGAGATGTCTTTGGCTACCAAACATGATGTGGGGTCCACTTTGCTAATATAATACAATGGAAAGCATGGCCCACTTTACTGGACGTTTGAAAAAGGTTGAAGCCTTCTCCATGCTGGCACGTGTGAGAGCTGAGACCTGGTCACTTTACGTGTGATGGTGGAAATGTTTCCACTTGCTTGATGCACGGTTGGCCCAACATGTGGACATCCAATCTTGACCGTCCAAACCGTAGAACATGATGGTCCTTCAATCTTTACGGTTCAACTTCCTTCAGGATCGCCACATACTTTATCTTGATCACTTTAGGGCCTTTAATCGCCTTGATTGGCTCGGATCTTGTCCAACTTCTCTTGATCACCTGAAGACAAAAAATTCATCTAATGAGGGATAATTAACCAGAAAAACAATGATAATGCCCTTAACAACCAGGGTTAATTATACAATATTAGGTACTCATCACACCCCCCAACTAGCATTTTGCTAGTCCTGACCAAAACATGCAAAAATAATCTAAGGATTTTTCAAAATACTGCAATCAATCTTATCCTCGACAGTTTTCACCAATCGAAACAATCTCGAGACTTCCTCTTATTTCCTAATAAAACAAAAATAAAGAGAAGAAAAGGTTCAATGTATTTATGTGATCCTTCAAGTTATCTAAACAGTAGAGTTTCCAAGGCATACAGTTTTGAGAATATTTAAATATAGATTCTAGTCACTTAGTAAACAACTTAATTGAGTTCAAAGAATTAATGATTCAATAGAGTATTCTAAACATTGAGTTCCATGGTGCACAGTGAAGTCTAGCCTTAACACAACTAGGGGTTCAGTCCTCTACTTTCATGTTAACACTGATGATTGAAGAGAATGGTCAGATCAACCAAGTCACTGATTTCAAACCTTGCTACTGTTCTTTTCAATATTTTTTCAATTTTTGATCTCTCTCTCTTTTTTTTTTTTGAACAAAAAACCGATAGCTGAAGACTCCAACAGGCTTACTTCGTACTATGGTAATGTTTTGTAATGGTAACGACAATGGATGAAAATCCTTGCCCCAAATTACTGTGAATATTCCTTTTTTCTTTTACTTTTTTTTTGAACCAAAATAGACAAGGATCTCCAGGCTTGGTGTCTATCACTCTCAACAATCATCAAGTCAACATTATAGTATCAAACTCAAATCCTGGCAATGCAAGCTAGATGTGAACTTCTGAAAATTCATGACTCAATCAATGTTTATCATTTTCTAATAGAAAATTAATGGAAAGAACTCAATTTTGAAATTTACTGAAGTAACTAAACTCTAAAATTTACCATTGTCATCACTAAATGCCTTTTTATTCTACTATTCAAATTATTTCAAAATCACATAAATTCATAGAATTTTTTTTTTAAAATAGCATAAGACTAGAAAATTTTAACACCATTCTCAATAAAATTCCGCAGGAATTCCCACCCCCAACCTAAATTCGACATTGTCCTCAATGTTGAAAAATATGCAATGTAACATAATATGAGAGCAATCAACAAAAAGAGGAGTGAGTGAGATAGTACCTGAGAGAATTATTAAAGAGTGAGTTTATTCATACCTAATCATAAGCAAAGAAATCCTAATCTAAACTAATCTATCCTAGGAAAGCAGGGAAATGGATCTCCATCAGACTAGGAGATCAATCAAGGGAATAGACTGGAGCAGGATCATCATGTATTTCAAGAAATTTCGCATTAGGACCATCCATAGTCCTGCTCGGCAATGTACATGGGTGTTCTTAATCATTATGGGGCCAATAGAAATTCTCACCACATGTATGAGAAAAGGAGACATTATCAAGAAGATATCTCCTTAATGCATTAACTGGGCAATGGTTTATCAAAAACGGATCTTCCTAGTAATGGTCCACTTCAGTCTGAAAAGACCAAAGTAATGGAGAGACTTCAAATGATTCTTCAAATGGTGGTGTCTTCTCCATACGATCAGAATCTCCCGGTGCTTCCACAATAGATGGTATTAAGTGAGAATCAGTGGGAAACATCTTTTCATGCACCGGTGTTAGAACTTAGAAAAAGAGAGGGGAAAGATAAGAACTACTCGTCAGCAGTCCTTCTTTCTTTTCTTTTTTCGTGTTTCTTTTATTCTGGGGGAATTTTGAGTATAGAGACATTCATAGACAATCATAAGCAATCACAAAGTGTACACAAGAGAGAGATATCGCAAGGCGAATTTTATTCCAGAGATTCTGAGATCTTTTACATTCCAGGCTGTGATACTAGTCACGAGCCTTTAATTACATCAACGGTTGATCACCCTTGATTGGAAGGCAAAAGACTAATCCGCCGAGGATTATGGTCTTGAGTTCATGGTCGTAGAGACCTTTGTTTTCTTGTTATGGACTGAGCCACATTTGTTAGACACGCCGGATGTCTATGTCCCATTTTCTTTCGGTATGTCCGGGTTGAGAGACTAGTCAGGATTCGAGTGGTGCAACTCGGGGCCCGCGCCTGTTACTATGAACAGGTGACCGCTGGAATACACAATCCTCGAATGTTGGTCGGCATGACCCAAGGCCAGCGCCCGTACTTTTATGACGGGTGACCTTAGGAAAGTACTCCGCAACGTTCCCGAACGAGGGTTTTAATCGAGTGGTGCAACTCGGGGCCCGCGCCTGTTACTGTGAACAGGTGACCGCTGGAATACACGAACCTCGAAATGTTGGTCGGCATAACCTAAAGCCCGCGCCCGTATTTTTATGACTGGTGACCTTAGGAAAAGCAATCCGCAACTACCTCATCAGCTCAACCGGCGGACCCGTTGTCGATGGGTAGGGCATCGACTGTCTTTTTCATAGTGACAGTCCATAGCAAGATGTTTCAAGCTTAGTTAGAACTCTTTGTTTGTGGTTTCTCGTGGTAACCATAACCCCTTAGGTTTAGCCTCGGACCTTTATCCGGGATGAATAGAGCTTTGTACAGTAAAGTAAATGTATTTCTTCTGGAGTCGGGCGACTCGTCTTCGAGAACGCTCTTTCTTTTGAGTATTTTCCAATGATCTATTTGGGATCAAGTAAGCTTTATCGAGCCAAGATCTTTTGAGGATCCAAATTCAATGGGCTGGATCGGCTGCTTCGATCCCTATAAGTGGCTAAGTATAGGGTCCGATGGGTACCCACATATGCCAATTTCTTATGAATAATGGGGATCGGTGCCCCGTGAATGCTTGACCCGGATGTTGGATAGCCTGAGTACTTTAGCTTTGCCTCGGCGTCTTCGAGATCGCGGTTGATTTCAACTGGCATTAGTCAATTTTCAAGCCAACAGGGCACTTCCCAGGGCTGAAAACTGACTAAGTAGTGGACCTGCTTGCGGTCTGATTAGAGAAATCGATGAATATCATCGATAACTGTCTTTAAACAGGGGTGGATTACGTCCATGAAGATCACGGTGCGATCAGCATTTCAATTTGCTTAGCAAAAGTCAATTTACGGGCCAACAGGGCACTTCCCATGGCTGAAAATGACTAAGTAGTGGACCTGCTTACGGTCCGATCAGGGAAATCGGTGAGTATTACCGATGACCGTCTTTGAACAGGGGTGGATTATGTCCACGAAGATCGCGGTGCGATCGCGTTTCGATTTGCTTAGCAGAAGTCAATTTCAGGGCCAACAGGGCACTTCCCAGGGCTGAAAATGACTAAGTAGTGGACCTGTCGACTACTCGATTAGGGTATTCGAGGGTCCTGAGATCGGATAACCTCGTCGCGGTGCATGATTATAGTTTATCATGTCATGTAGAAGAAAGTTTTCCTCTCGGGCTCTGTCCAATTCCGCTCGATTCTACTCGTTTTAGGCCGTTTTCGGCTCTTTCGGAGGGATTTCCAGAGCTACCAAATTGGCTAAGTGTTGGTTATTTTGGACCAAAACACTGATTTGGGCCATTTATCATTGACTGTTGGAGAATCTGATCCAGTGAATGGATAGATCTCGTCGAGACGCATCCAGGAGAGGTGGTTTCATCGAAATCCGATTTCGGACGAAGGCGGGCCGTGCGACGGAAGGTCCACTCCTCCCATCAGCGTCCAGGCGAATGGGGGAGTGTGTACAGGCGCATGTGCCTATTTTTCAAGCGCATGTGACCATTTTACAGGCGCATGTGGTGTTGCATCATCTGTCAAGCGCATGTGGTCATCATCCGGGCGCATGTGCCCATTTTGCACAAAAAACAGATGAAGTAGAGGTGTTTCGGGCGCATGTGGCAGCGCACATGCGCCTGGACCTAAGGAGTAAGCGCATGTCTCTCCCGAACTTAGCGGAATTCAGGATTTTCCGGCCAGAAAAGCCAGCGCATGTGGGGGAAAAAGCCGGCGCATGTGGGGGATATGCCGGCGCATGTGCCCAGCACTTAGAAATTTCAGGATTTTCTTCCTGAACTTGGGATTCCGGCGAGGAAATCCCTTTCCGGCGAGGGTTTCCGGCGAGGGAATCCACTCCGGCCAAGGCATCCGGCGAGGGGAGAGAAAGTAAGCGCATGTGGTGCTTACATCACTCTGAGGTCGGCGGGGGAATGATCTCGTGCTGATGAGTGAAGTGACTTCACTATTTATAGGGGATAATCGGGTTCGGGTCCGGTCCGGCGGGTATTTCCCGACTCATGTGGTAGAAAACAGAACCAAGCGCATGTGGTGGATCCGGGCGCATGTGCTTTACCGGCGCATTTCCCGGCGCTTTTCGAAAAAAAATTTAATTCACCAGAGTGCAAGCGCATGTGTTTGGAGGCCAGGCACATGTGGTTGGAGGCCAGGCGCATGTGCTTTGCCGGCGCTTTTCCACTACTTAGCCAGATTTTCAGGATTCCAGCACTTAGAAAATTTCAGCATTTCAGCTCCAACAAGGGACTTCCAAAGGACAGCTACCTTTTCTAGACATGCACTCACTGTCGCCAAGCCACTTCTAGGCTAGGATTGACCTCCTGAATGAACGGGGTGGGATGTGGAAGTCCAGATGTTGCTAATTTTGGTACTTCCTTCCTAATTTGGAGCCTCCGGGTCGGCTTGTCGTATAGGAAAATTGTTCCGGGGAGTGCGCGCATGGAAATACGCATCGTAATGACTTCAAACTTGCTATTTAAGGGTTTTGGGGCGCTCCGAATCATTTGGCGGTGAAGCGCATGTCCAGTTCCGCTCTGAAATGGTAGCTGTAGGCTTACAGACCCTTTTGGTCAGCTCCAAACTGGGATGAAACGCATTTCGAGGTGCGCAAGTAAAAATATGAACCGGATGACTTCGAAACTTGCAGGTTAAGGGTTTTAGGACATTTCGGATCATTTGGCACTGAAGCGCATGTCCAGTTCCGCTCTGAAATGCTATTTATGGATTTTGGTCGCTACCAAGCGATCAGGGTTGTGCTGGCATTTTCGGGGCTCTCCCGGCCTCGAAACTTATCCAAATCGTTGCCACTAGACCATGGGATGTCGTTTTATAATGGGTACAAATTTGAGCCCCAACAAGTGCCCCCTCGGTTTGCTGCGCTGGATGCTTACGTCATGCCAATGCAGTGCACTGGTTCCCTAAGCTCAAGTATAAATAGTTGACTCACTGAGTCATTCCAACATTTCCTCGAGTCAGAAAATCCAACTTTCCCAAGGTGAGAGAACTCACCCTCGGGGTACAAGCGCATGTGGTCCCCTTGTGGGCGCATGTGGCCTGCCACCATTCATTGTTCGACAGAGGAATCTTCCCTTCAAGCGCATGTGAAATGCCATATGGGAATGGGCGCATGTCCCAGGCGCATGTGGTTCTGGGCATGCACCCAGGGCACTGCTCAGACTTGTGTCTTTTCCAAAACATTAGAGATGGGCGCATGTGAGGATGCACATGCGCCTGGTGCATTGAATCCCAAGCTCATTCATTCCCTTCTTCTGAGCCGGGCGCATGTCAAATTGGACATGCGCCTGAGACTTTGTATGATGAACTTCAGATTGTGAAATTTATGGATTTAGCGCATGTGAGGGGCCACATGCGCCTGGGGCTTCACCTTGGGCGCATGTGAGCCCAACACTTAGCCAAAATTTCCATTTTTTAGCCCCTGCTTTGCACTTGTGAAGAAATGGCATTTCCGGCTCCGTTTCCCAGTCAAATTCAGTGCTGTTTGAGGCTAGATCACTTAAAATTCAAGCACGATTGGAGCTTAGTGCTTTGGGCCTACAGTTGGCTGCCTATTTTGGCCTATCACAACTCGCAACTGTCTATTTTAGGCAGGTTAAGAGTATGTTTGCCAGAGTGCGCCTACAGTGTTCTGATTGCCTGTAAAGTTGCTATGTGCGAATAGTTGCGTATGTATGATGCTGAAACTGTTTCCTGACTCTGTCCAGTACCTACTTATAAGCACCTGGACTCATCAAGGCTACTTTTAGACTAAATGCATGGATGTATTGTGGGTTCAATCTATGATTTGTGTGTGCATCGATCCTATGTATGCGTGCATGTATGATGGCAGTTGCTTTGTTATGAAATGCGTATGATGATTGAGATGCCATGCTCTTGATTTGGTTGCTTTCATGCTCTTCATGTTGTGCTTGTGTTTGTGATATGATTTCGTTAGGCTATTTGCCCGTGTGTATCGAGTTGTTTTCTAATGTTGCTCTGTTTACGCGTTGCAGTGAATTGCAGTAGCGACAATGGGATCCTCCAGTGAAACCTCTGGGTCGCATGCTTCTGGTCCGACGCCGATGAAGCGCGGTCGGAAAAGAACAGCTGAAGGTCCTTCTAACCCTCCTCCTCTAAGACGTAACTCTCACTTTTTTCCTACGGTCGAACCCGAGATAAAGGATTTCACGGAGCGTATTGGGCAGCTTCCTCATGAAGTGCTGGTGCGCATCTTCGTCAACAAGACAGCGCCTGGACCTCCAAAGCGGGGCAACAGAACAAGAGTGGGTTTATTGGTATGCCCAACTTACTGGTGTGGCGAGTGCCATCGAGGCAGGTCCTCAAGATATACCTATTCAAAATGTAGAAGAGAATCTGACGGGTCAGAAAGGTAAGAAGAAAGGAGGACGAGGAAAACAACCGATCAAGGCGCTCAGTCAAGCGGAACGATTGACACAGCTCCTCGACTTGAAATATGAAAGGATGAAGATTGGATGGGAGAGCAACAAGATCACTGCTGAGCGCGGCATCTGCATCATGAACCCTTACAATGGTGAAGTCATCTTGCACCAGAAGTCTCTTATGAGGTGTAAACCTTTTCCGAGCATCGAGCCATCTGATGTTTGTAGACCTAGCCAGTTCTATGGAGTGGAGAGATGGTCTTCAGTTCCTGAGAGATTACTCACCGCCACCCTTATCCGACTCATTTCTTTGAGACGGTGCGTCAAAGATTCCTTCCTATGAGCATGTCCGCAATGTGGGAGACTTCGAGCTTCCATACCCGAGGGCATCTGAATCGTCGTGACAGCTACATCCCCTAGGCGAAGGAGATTCTGATCTGGCACGAGGCTAGGGCTGAGGGAGGTCAGGGCTCTACTATGCCATCGAGGCGACTGCTGGCTTCTTTCCGTGAGATCCAACGATTCTCAGGGGCTTCTTAAATTACTGGAGTTCTGTTACCAACTCTTTCCATCTTCCTCAAGGAGAGATGAGCATAACCCTCTGGAATCTTAAGATGATGGCGGGCCTACCCATACGCGGCGGGTATTATCATGAATATATCCCCTCTGATGAAGAATTGTCTGGCTTCAGGCGCGAAGGTGATCGGAAGGCCTATATTCCAAGGCGTGTTTAGAGTTGTTCAATGAATTGCAACAATTTGACTGCATTACAAAGATACACTATGAAGATTGGTCAGTTTACTTCAGCCACGACTTGAAGTAAGTCTTCCCGGGACGTCTTCTTTCTTTCTTTCTTCTCATGATGTATGCTCTTTTCTCCTGCATAGCTTCTTATGTGAAATTCTCTCTCCTTTCTCTCTTTCAGGATCGACTACGGAAAATATAAAGTTGATGTTAAAAGAATAAGGGCTTTACGACAAAGGTTCGAATGCAAATTTCCTTGCCCGAACGTATTGTCTCCCACTTGCGAGCTAGCAGGCTTCCTCGCTTACTGGTTGTCCGCAGTCGCGCTTCCCAGCTCGAAGAGTGCTGATGGTGTCAGGGTTTCTTGCTTCGTTATGGCGGGTGCCCTTGCCAGTGGTCAACATCTTGCTATAGCGCCACCTGTACTCTGCAGCATATATAGAGCGTTTGGTTATGTTGCCAGTAATCCAGACAAACCTGCTGATGGAATGGATGCTGTCCATTGCCCGTGGCATTATTTCTGCGGCTGGTTAGGCGTTTATTTCCCGTGGGTATATGGCATGAAGCCTCACGCCTATTTCTTTCCGGACCGAGCGCCTCTTATCAGGTTCATGAAGGCCAAGATGGTGCTTAAGACGCCAGAATGGGTGTCTTCAAGGATCTGCAGTGAGAATGAAGTTGACTTCTACCATTTTCCTGCTTCCATTGCTGATGAAGATATTGAAGTCGTCGATGATGAGGATTCGGTTGACTCTTCTGACAAAGAATTCCTAATATCAATCCGGACCGCCTCTCTCCCGTTCCGCGAAGGCATGGAGTTCTGGCGCGAGCCTTACTACCCGAGCAGGTTCGCTAGACAGTTCGGCTACGATCAGGGTGTTCCATCGACTCTTCCGAGTGTGACGAGGATAAAACGAGCATATGGCACGGGTCCTGTCCATTGGGAGTGGATGTGGGACCAACTTTTACTGACGCGAACTGGCGCAAAGTTCGTGTTGCCTGGCAGTAGTCGACGTCCCGCGACTTCTTATGGTTGGATGAGATGGTGGGTGCATCAGTACGCGCGCATCCGGGATGCCAAACCTGTCGATTTCCTTCTCTATCTCTCTCCTCCAAGGTTGAATGACGTTCCCGAGGACGGTCTTGGTTATCTTTGTGAGCAGCGTGAGGCCGCCGGAGTTCCTGGTACCAGCCATCTGACTTCCTTGAACGTGCCGATCACTCGTAGGAAAGAAGATGGAGCGTTAGACGGATGGTATTGCTTCGGGGTCCCTATACAGAGACGTCAGCAAGGGGTCGGATCTTCGCGTCCTCCGGCAGAGACTGCTTCCTCCATCTGTCGAAGAGGGTGAGCCTACGGGAGGCATGACAGGAGTTAGACCTTCTGATGATTCTGTTGACGATCTTCCACCGGGCCGCACGAGAGATCAGTTGAGAGTCAAGATAAGACTCACACCAAGAGTTCACCCGTCAGCACCTGAGAAAAACTTAAGAAAGGCAGAGATGTTACATATCAAGAAGTGGGGGAGTTTGGATCCGTCGTTGCAGATCACTACTCCAGAGATAGTGGTAGGTGCGACTGTTGCCGATAGCCGCGAAGAAGGTGAGCTTCGGTCTGGTGCTACAGAGGAGATTACAGACGAAGAAGATATAATTATCGATAATCGAGACAGAGGTGAGTCCGAGCCTGCAGATGTCGAGGGGGACAATGCCGAAGATGGTTCTGAAGCCGGTGATGGTCAAGGGAGCGGCGTGCCTCGATGGTTCGGGGTCACAACTTGAAGATGAACCTGTAGATTATTCTGGTGATGACTGGGGAGTGGACCATGCCAACGATCACAGCAACGATGATTCCCTCACGAATTATTATGATAACGATGCCGGAGTCGGGGGTGTAAGTGATCTTGACGATGTTGCCATGGCAGCGATCGAAGCACAACTCTATGACGACGTCAGGGTCCAACCTTCTTCCGAGCTTTTAGTCTTCGTCTCTCAGGCTGTTGCGGCACCGACTACGGGGTTGTCGACGGATGTTCCTCCTTGTTTGCTCGTTTGTGCTGGTAACGCCGAGGGATCCGTTCCTGGGCTTGAGATACGTGAGGGGAACGTCGATCCTTCTTCGGTCCTTCCATCAGGCTGTTCATTGCGAGTAGACTGTCCTGTTGAGTTGGAGGTCGTGGATACGTCACGCTCTGCTGCAGTCGAAGTCGGACCCGATATTCCGCGAGCACAAGGTAAGAAATGCGATTGTGGTTCTGCTTTGTACTTTTCTTCTTTGATTCCTGCATAATCATACTAAACATATTTTGTCATTATTATCTTATTTCTACAGATCTTATTAAGTCAATACCTGCTTCTGCTACTTCCGTTGCATCGTCTCCGGTTGTGACTATTGAACTGCCGGGCGAAGCTTTGAAAACAGTTGTTGATTCCGGGACATGCATTGTGGGACTTTCGGAGCCTGCTGTTGATCTTCCTGCCATTCCTGGTACGACTCCTTCGCACTTTACATTAGATTATGACTTGTTATTTCTACTTTCATTTTTGCTAACGCATCATTTGTTCTTCTTGCATTCTTTCTTGCAGCTGTCGTCGATTCTGGCGTCGCCATTGCTATGATGCCGGACATTCCTGCATTTGAACATTTAGATTGCTTTGGTCAGAGCGTGCTGAAGGGCCTGCTGTCTAGCCTTGCGAAGGCGTTGGCCGATCCACAAGAATGGCATATGCTAGGCGCTGGCATGAAAGCGCTGGAAGCTTGTGTCGGAGTAGTTGGGTCTGATGCGCTCATGGTTGTCAATCACTTCTCTGCGTTCGAAAGCTCCCTCGCAAACGTAGCGGCTGCTGAGCGCGTCGAGCCCGATCCTGCTACCGAGGAGAAGCGGAGAATCGTAGAGTCTTTGGGACCTGCAGTGGAACGTCACGCGCATTCTACGACGAACGCACGAGAATCCCTATAAAATAATAAGATACAGTATGAAGGGTGCTTGGGCTGTATAGCTGAAATCGACGCTGAGATTGAGCGTCTGCAAGCGGAGAAGATTGCCGTGAGCTTCGAAGCTGCCCGTCTCGAGTCAGTAGTTACTCAGGGTCAGATAACAATCACGCGGCTCGAGAGTGAGGGCGACGCAGCGCGCAAGCAGTTGGAGGATTTGACTGCTGAACTTCAACATGTTCCTGATCCTGCGGAGGTGTTATCTGCAGCAAAGTCAGCGATGGAAACTACTAGGGTGGCCGTGATCAGGCTGATATCGGGATGTTTGGAGAAGCTTTGATCTTTCGCTCCCGACGCTCTCCTTCTTGACTTCAAATGTATAGAAATGATTGTAGGATCTTACCTTTAGAAAATTTTGTAGTTGGTGTAAGAGATACTTACCTTTTGACCATTCATGTATATGACGTTGGAAAAGATGTCAATCAAACTTTTGTTAAATGAAATGACAATAGCAATTATTTTTTCTATCGTGTTATGCTTGTGTGATGTGTGTTAGAGTGGTCTACAATAATAACTATAATAATCACAATTCTAATAAGTGATGAATGTAGAATGAAATGAAAAGAGTAATACTTCCCTTTGTCATCGATTTCGGGAGTGTCCAGGGTTTCTGAACTCGGGATATGCTCGTGTTGCAGACGAATGGTCCTTCTTGGTTATTTCTCCATAGCAAGGGCAAGGAAGACCTGCAAGAGTACGAAGTAACTGATTAGCTTTTGTAACTACAGGCTTATCTACTATATTCTACTCCATTTCATCCTCCGTTTCTATCCTTACTTATCACATTCCCTCTCTTGGGGAGTTTACATTTCTCCTATTTATGTAAAGGAAAGTAACAAGTGGACTGTTAGGGATAATATTTCTTCAGAAACTGGCCATTAATTGCAAAACCGGCTCCGCCACCGTTGAAATTCACTAAACGGTAAGCCCCGTTGGAGTAAACTTCTTCTATGATGCATATCGGGTCCCACTTAGGGTCGAACTTGCTCTTTGTAGTGTGCGTGGCTTGTTGGTTGCTTCATTACGAGTACCAAGTCACCCTTCTTGAAGGATCTACCTCTGACTCGCTTGTCATACGTTGTTGAGATATGCTTTTGGTACATCTCTAGCCGTTGTTGTGCTGCGAGCCTCTTCTCGTCCAAGGCATCGAGCTCGACCATCCTGAGCTCAGCATTACGGTCATCTATCAAGGAGTTCCGAAGTGCTACTTGTTCGCTTCCCCAAGTGTAGGGTTGCAATGTAGTAATAAACTCGGTAAGACCGAGGTCGATCCTCAGGGACTTATGTAGGATTTCACAAACTCATCCACAAGTGTCTATCTACTAATCAGATTTTTGTATGAAATTGATATGAGTAACAGAAGTTGAATTAAATCGAAAGTAACTAATTATAAGAAGGCACTAGGGGTTCAAGGATCCACTTGTAGCAATCCTTGATATTCAATCCGCTGTGGTTTCTTATTCTCTCAACTAGAATTGACATTCAAGTCTATCTAGTCGGATGATAGAGCTGTTAAACCAAATAGTCTGTAATATGTAAGTTCTATGCATAAGATTCACTCAATGCAGGCTGATCTGAGCATGCTCAATTGCATAGGTCATTCCCCTTTCCAAAAGGTCTAGTTCACAATCATAACCATCCTCAAGTCCTGTCACAAGACAAGGCTAGATCAGGATTTGAACTGGATTCAAATCACATGCACAGTCCATACACATTACAGAAAAATCAGAAAAGTAGAACTTTGGTATGAAGTTCGTTTATGAAGAACATAGTACTAGAGCGCACTCCGATTCCTCGGATCATACAGGTCTAGACCGTCACAAACCAATTAAGCAATTAAGTAATTCTCCCAAACATCCATGAGTCATCATAAGACTAAGAAAAACTACTCAAAAGCTTGTATAAACTTCAAACCTTAGTTCATAATCATGAATTCCACACTTAAAACCACTTAACTACGAATTAAAACATCTTGGATCCACTACAAGCTTCACCTCTTAGCCCTAGCTAAGAGGTTTAGCTGCTCATGATCCAAGGAAACATGAAACAACTACAAAAAAGCATGAAAACAGCAAAGCAAACCAAAAGGAGTTGTGAAACTCCAATCTCCACTTCCACAGCCTCCAACCTCGCTTGAACCCTTCTAGGATACCCTAGGAACGATCCCTAGGTGTCCTTTTATAGTCTGGAGGCTCCACAACTTCGGAAGAATCGAGAAATTGCGTAAGAGTTAGGCAGCGTAGAGAAAATCGGGCTGAAATTGGAAGTTTTTAACTTCTTACGCATGGCCGACCGGTCACGACCGGTCGGCCTCAATATCTGACCACTCCAGCAAGCATGTCCGATCGGTCATGACCGGTCGGACGTCTTCAGCTACATTCCAGTACCTTCTTCAATATCATTCCAGCAAGTATGCCCGACCGGTCAAGACCGGTCGGGCCTGTTTATCATTGGTCCAGCAGTCCTGGCCGACCGGTCATGACCGGTCGGCCTCATTCATTGATATTCTAGCCTTCATAGCTGGCCGGTCTTGACCGGTTTGGCTCTCTTGGCCGACCGGTCATGACCGGTCGGCAGTCTTCCAAGCTTATTTTTCTTCTTTTTCCTTGCTTTCCTTGCTTCTTTCTTTCACTTTCTCTCTTCTTTTCTTCTTTGATCCTCAAATAATCTTCATCAAAATGATGCCAAATGAGCCCTTTTTGTCTTCAATTGGGTGGAACCACTCTCAGTCCTGTAGTCACAAAACATGCATTAAATTAGCCTATAGACCATACAAACCTTGCATAATGAGTGATGAATTGGGTTTGGAATATGCACAATTAAGAGCTCAACACTACTCGCAAGGACTCGACCTGAACTTCCATAGGGATGATGGCCTCCGTGCCATATACTAGTGAATAGGGAGTAGCCCGCGTTGCTGTGCGGTGCGGAGTACGATATGCCCAGAGTGCTTCGGGCAACCGTTTGTCCCAATCTTTCTTATTCTCTGCCACCGTTTTCTTCAGAATCTTCACGATGGTTTTGTTGAATGCCTCAGCAAGTCCGTTTGCAGGAGGATAATAGGGTGTTGAGTAGCAATGCTTGATCTTGAACTTGGCACACAGCTTGTCGATCACAGCATTTCGGAAGGGCGTGCCATTATCCGTGATGATCCGATCGGGAATACCATGTCTATAGATGATGGCGTTCCGGATGAAACCCTCCACTTGTTTAGCTTTCACGTTCTTCAGGGCCACAGCCTCAGCCCACTTAGAGAAATAATCTGTTGCCGCCAATATGTACTGGTGCCCTTGAGAGGAAGAGGGGCCAATGGGGCCTATCACATCCATACCCCAGGCCGCAAAGGGCCAAGACATCACTGACTGGTGCAGCTCTTCTGGAGGTATATGTATGATGTTAGCATGTATCTGACACTGATGGCATTTTCTGACGTAGTCCATCGCGTCTTTCACCATGGTAGGCCAATAATAGCCCATGTGCCGTACTCGATGATGTAGGTTCCGTCCGCCTTGATGGGCACCACATTCTCCTCCGTGCGCCTCTCTCAGTGTATCATGAACTTCTTCTCGGGCCAGGCATCTTGACAGCGTTCCATCGCTGGAGCATCGATACAGTACCTCTTCTAAGAGGACGAACGAGCTGGCACGCCTTCTGACTTGAGTGCGCATTTGCAGATCCTCAGGTAAGAACCCATACCTCAAGTAATCAGAGAATGGCCTTCTCCAATCTTCCTCTTCTGTGACCTCAAAGCAATGTACGGGACTTGCACTCGTGACATTCTCGGCTGCTGTGAGGGATGGCAGTATTCTCCTTTCTTCTATGGTAACTTGAAGTGGGCTGCCCCCTGGGTGCGCGAGAGCCGCGGCCAGGTTAGCTAATGCGTCTGCTTGAGAATTTTCAGCTCTTGGGACATGCGACACTGTACTGTCTCGAAAATGATCGAATAGGGCTCGGGCCTGATGGCAAAGAGATGACAACTCCGGCTTGCGGACTTCATATTCCGTCATAAGCTGTCCCACAACTAACCGAGAATCACCGTATACCTGTAGTGATCGGATTCGCATGTCTCGCATGTCTCGTGCCAACTGTAACCCAATGATGAGGGCCTAATACTCTGCCTCGTTGTTGGTGCACGACGACACTATTGTGAATGAGTAGGGCAACAAGTCGCCTTGAGGACTGATGAAGATCACACCGGCCCCTGACCCTACAGCTCTGGAGGCTCCGTCGAAATACATCCGCCACTGCTTCGCGACCCTTACCATCATGGCCTGGTCGTCAAGCAGATCACATTCCATTTCCATGTTATCCAGTATTGAGTGAGCTGCTAGAAAATCGGCTATTGCCTGTCCTTTAACAGCTCGAGACGGCAGATACGTAATATCGAACTCAGATAGCAGTAGGGCCCATTTGGCTAATCGCCCCGACAACATAGGTCGGTTTATCAGGAACTTGATAGGATCTGCTCTGGAGATCAATGTAATCTGATATGACAGACAGTAATGCCTCAACTTCTTCACAGCGAATATCAAGGCCAGGCATATCTTCTCAATCGGTGAGTAATTAAACTCAGCGCCGACGAGCGTGCGGCTCAAATAATACAGAGCATTCTCTTTCCCTTCTTCATTCTTCTGGGTGAGCAGTGCCCCCAGTGAGTTCTCTCCCGCTGCTACATACAGTATCAGAGGCTTTCCCTCGATTGGCGCTGCGAGAACTGGAGCTTTCCCGAGTAACTCTTTGAGGGAATCGAAGGCTTTCTGGCGCGCTTCGTCCCACTCGAAGCGGACGTCTTTCTTGTTCAGCCGAGAGAAAGGCTGGCAACGACCTGACAGGTTCGAGATGAACAGGAGCAAGTAAGCTACTCTCCCTTGGAAGCTCTTCAACTCTTTCAAATTCTTTGGAGGAGGCATTTCTCAGATCGCCTTGATCTTCGCGGGGTCAATCTCGATTCCCCGATGCCTGATCACAAAGCCAAGGAATTTTTCGGAGGACACCCCAAAGGCGCACTTCAACGGGTTCATGCGGAGGCTCTTTTTCCTCAACCTCTGAAATACTAGCTTCAAATGTTCACGATGCTGTTGATGTCCATCGGACCTCACTACCAGGTCATCGACGTAGCATTCCATGTGCTTGTGCATCATGTCTTGGAAGATTACCTGCATCGCTCTCTGATACGTGGCGCCTGCATTTTTCAGCCCAAACGGCATCACCTGGTAACAGAATATCCCGAGGGATGTGCGGAAGGTAGTGGACTCTTCGTCTTCTGGAGCCATTCGGATCTGATTATACCCTGAGTAGCCGTCCATAAAGGACATCGTCGTATATGCTGATGTGCTATCGATCAGAAGCTCCGGGATGGGTAGAGGAAAGTCATCTTTGGGACAAGCCTCGTTCAGGTTGCGGAAATCAACGCAAACCCGGATCTGGCCGCTCTTCTTCTTTACAGGTACTATGTTTGAGATCCATTTGGGATATTGAACTTCCCTGATAAACCCGGCCTGAAGCAGCTTCTTCACCTCTTCCGCTATCTTCGGGACGATGTCAGGATGGAAGCGTCTCTGTGGCTGTTTGACCGACCTCTTCTCCTTCGCGATATTCAACCTGTGAATCGCGATTGCCGGGTTCAGTCCTGGCATTTCAGAATAGGTCCATGCGAACACGTCTCTGTTCTCTTTCAGGAGTTGAATGTAGCTCTCCCTCTCTTCTTCTGGAATGTTCTTACTGATGTAAGTATTCCTCGGCTCTTCAATGGTCCCCAGATTGACTTCTTGTAGCTCATCTATCGTGGGCTGACCCCCATCTTCGATCTGCTCTGGCGCGGCACTCGGCTGTATGACTTCATTCGGTCCAGCAGGCCTCACCTCTTCCACGGGACTAATTGTCACCATGTTAATGTGTCTGATCTCACATCCTGCCCCCAGGGCTTCTTTTCCTCTGTATACCTTCGTCTTTACTTCGAAGGGTGCTGGCATGCCTTTCCGAGCTGGCGGTTCTGAACAGATGAACCCCATGTTCCTCATAATGTTTCTACTAGCCTTGCTATACCTTTCTTCTTCAATGGGCGGTGTCTCTACCGGTGTTCTCTTCGCGTTCTCTTCAATCTGCAATGGGTTGCAGAGTCCGGCCTGAAATCTTATCTCATGCCTTGCTCCCATTGTCGGCGGCACGCAGAACTAGCTCGGAGCTTTAGGGAAGGGACGAATCCTCTCAACCTTTGGCACCGGCATATTGAAGCTGGACTGCAACACGCTCATCTGTTGGCTTGTCATCTGTTTCAACACTGACTGCCCTTCCTTCCGGAGGTGCTTTGGGATCAGGTAAAACTTCTTCCTTTGCAACGGATTTCCTCCGTGAGCCCTTGTCGCTTCAACGACCACTCGCGGAGCTTCGTTCGCTTGTCTTGGATTCTCGCCCTGGGGTTCTGCCCCCTGTGCCACCTTTGTCGGTTCGTTGGCTTTTCTGGCGGACTCGGCCTCCTCGCTCTCCTGATAGTATTGCGCATCTGCTAGGAAAGATTCAGTGACAGAGTACAGCCTCGGGTCTGCCGCCACTCTATACTGGACGCCATCCCTATTGTATTTGAAGCATTGATGGTATGTTGAGGGAATGATACTGTATTGATGAAGCCACGGTCGCCCTAACAAGATATTGTATGTCGTCATCGCATCGATCACCTGACAGGTGACTTTGGTGCTCAATTCTTCTATTTCCAGCATGACAGTAATGGACCCTAGGACGCGCTGGCCGTCCTGATTGAACCCTTGGATAACCATGGCGCTTGGGCGAAGTGCTGTCTGTCTGAAACCCAACTGCTGCAATGTCTTCAGAGACAATATTCACAGCGGATCCGTCGTCCAGCATGCATCTTCGGACCTCTATGTCCGGATGAGACCTGTCACCATCAACAGGCAGTTGTGGTCTGTCAAGCTGATCGTTCTGTCTTCTTCAGAGAATGTGATCATGGATGATCGATCGATTTGCATGACCTGTTCTGCGGGTTGATCCCCAGTCCCCGTTATCTTCATTCCTTCCATTTCTGACTCGATCTCTGCTATCATGACCTCACGGGCTTCTTGATCGAGCAATGCGTTAAGCAACATTTCTCGATATTTCTTCGAAAGGCACAGGGCATCGTAGATGCTGAGTCGGACCGGAACCTTCTTCAGATGAGATGCCACATCATAAATCACCGGTGCCTTATCTCTAGCGTGATCTCGTTGGTCAGCTGCTGGCTCATTGACTGCTTCTGCCGGTTCTTTTTCTCGAGGTGTCCCTGATGGCTCACCTATGACCGCATTCGTCCTTCTAGGGTCTGGTCGCCTCGAAAATTCTCTCTGTACGACCTGCTTTCCTGATCGACCTGCTTTCCTGATCGCAGAGCCACTACATTGACTTCTCCTTTCTCTAGGACTTGGTCCTTGTCACTGGCCCCTGGTTGAGCGACCACCGAGACCATGGCGCACTGAACGGGCTATGCACGCGGCTGTTCTTGTCCAACATTTCTTCTTCTCACTCTATTCTTCATCTTCCTCTCTTTCTCCAAGAGTCTTCTCTTGTTCTCTAGCCTCTTCTTGCTGCTCACAAGTGTCCATGGCTCTTCCGGTTCTGGGAATGGATTCGCCGTTGGAATTTGAACTGGCACAGGGAGGGCAGACACCACTGTCGCAGTGTTCCGGCTCGCCTCTTCTGCCTTCATATTAATGGTGCCATCGTTGATCATCCGTTGAATCTTGCCTTTTAGGACAAAGCAGTCTTCAGTCTTGTGGGTGGTCACACGATGATACCTGCAGTAGCTGGGATGATCGACCATCTTCGCTTCCTCCGGGCGTGTGCATTCTGGCAGTCTTATCAACCTCTCCTCGACCAGCTGTTCCATGATCGGAACCAGATCTTCCATGTCGAAGGTATAAGGTCCGTTTGCTAGATTACGCTCTTCTATCGTGAGATGTCGCAGCCTCTGAAAACTCTTACCATTGTCTTGAGTCGTGGTTATTGGCCTGGCCTCAACTCTACGTTCGGCGTTTGGGCATTTCCTGTCATTTGAACCCTTTCCTTTATCAACATAGTTAGAGGTTATCATCCTTCCGGCTTCTCTCCTGAGCTTCTCTGCCTTGAACTGCGCTCTGGATGCGGCTCCTTCCACCAGGTGGGCTTTCGTAGCGAGGTCTCGAAACGCCGAGAAGTTGTGTCCAGATAAGCCAAATGAGATCATCGCATCCATGGCCTGCATGCACATCTTGACCTGCTCAGATTCGCTGGGCAGTTCCCGGCACTGTGCTACTATAGTCCCCCACCTATCGATGAACTTCTCGACCGACTCTCCCTGCCTTTGACGAACCAAGGCTAAATCTGTCAGTGAGACTTCTCTCTCGGTAGAGAAGAATTTTGAGATGAACAAGTCCTGCATCTGTTCCCAGGACTTGACTGATCCTGCGGGTAGTGACATGTACCACTGGAATGCCTTGCTTGTGAGCGTCGAGCCAAACAATATGAGACAGTACTGGGGTATTGTCGACAGGTTGCCCATCATTGTCATGAATTGAGCCATATGTTCCTCTGGCGATCCTCTGCCATCAAATCTAGGGAAGTCTGGACGCTTGAAATTGTTGGGAAATGGGAGATCGTGGACCTCGAGTAAGTACGGCACCCGGTATACATATTTCCCTCTCTTCTCCTTTTCTCTTTCCTGATGCATCAGGTCCGCAACTGTCTGGGACAGTTCTTCTCTCGTGGCTTGAGACGGCAGTGGCGGTACACGTCTGAACACAACAGTTTCTCGGGCGAGCTTGTGGTTCGGCGGTAGCTGGTTCTCCTGCTGCCCCCTGGCATTCCTCCACAGACTGTCGAGTAGGTACGGCTAGGCTTCTGTTTGCCCCCTGGGCAACTAGAGCCAACAGTGCTTCTTTCATCTCTCTCATCTCTCTGGCCGTGTCCTCTTGGACCTGGATAATCTCATCTATCTGTTCTTGGATTGGAGGTAGCTCTGGGTATCGCTCACTTGCCTCTCCTTCAGTGACCTGCACCATCATTACTTGCGCTCGCTGCGGCCTCATCTTGATCACGGCAGCTTCAGTAGAGATTGTCTTCATCGTCGTCTTAGTCGACTGTCTAACAGCGGATCTGTTCGGTATCTTCGCTGACGATGTTGTCTTCGGTATCGCTGGAAAGTCAATATCGGCGAAGGAGAACTCTGGCCTGGCTGACATGGTAGTTCTGCCGGAGTCGCGGGCGTCGCCCCTGTAGACTGGCTTCCACTGTCTCTTTGTTCTGCTCGGCACCCTTGCTGTCCTCTCCGTCTCAGCTGGGATAACCTTCTTGTTCCCAGTCTTCTTGACAGTCTTGCGCTTCTGCACAATCTGCCATCCGGCTTCAGAGGTTGCTGCCAGATGGGGGAAGTAAAATCCTCCAGACGCTAGGAAGATCATCGTAGATGCCATTTGTTTGGTTCTTTCTCTGTCTTTCTCTTTCTATCTTTCTCTCTCTCTATCTCTCTCTATCACTCTGCACAGTCATACACTCATTAGAATATTCCGCGCGCTTGAGAAAGAGAGGGGACGCGACCTTACCAATCGCGATACGGCTCGACAGTGGATAGACAGAAACATACAAGTATAAACTACATGCATGCTATGCGAAGTTTCGAAATTCTTTTGCCTTAAAGATGAAGGGAAGAACGTTCCCGTTGAGAGTCGCCAGTTTGGCGCCCGTGAAGGCGCCGAACATTTCTCCTTGCGGTAACCTTTCCCATGTACACATTAGTGTTTGCAAATGCTTTATCGCAGAATGTCTATTTGCTCAGAAATAACCAGAGATTCTGGTATTGAATATTCCCCAGTGGAGTCGCCAGTTTGTTAGAACTTAGAAAAAGAGAGGGGAAAGATAAGAACTACTCGTCAGCAGTCCTTCTTTCTTTTCTTTTTTCGTGTTTCTTTTATTCTGGGGGAATTCTGAGTATAGAGACATTCATAGACAATCATAAGCAATCACAAAGTGTACACAAGAGAGAGATATCGCAAGGCGAATTTTATTCCAGAGATTCTGAGATCTTTTACATTCCAGGCTGTGATACTGGTCACGAGCCTTTAATTACATCAACGGTTGATCACCCTTGATTGGAAGGAAAAAGACTAATCCGCCGAGGATTATGGTCTTGAGTTCATGGTCGTAGAGACCTTTGTTTTCTTATTATGGACTGAGCCACATTTGTTAGACACGCCGGATGTCTATGTCCCATTTTCTTTCGGTATGTCCAGGTTGAGAGACTGTCAGGATTCGAGTGGTGCAACTCGGGGCCCGCGTCTGTTACTGTGAACAGGTGACCGCTGGAATACACGATCCTCGAATGTTGGTCGGCATGACCCAAGGCCCGCGCCCGTACTTTTATGACGGGTGACCTTAGGAAAGCACTCCGCAACGTTCCCGAACGAGGGTTTTAATCGAGTGGTGCAACTCGGGGCCCGCGCCTATTACTGTGAACAGGTGACCGCTGGAATACACGAACCTCGAAATGTTGGTCGGCATAACCTAAAGCCCGCGCCCATATTTTTATGACGGGTGACCTTAGGAAAGCAATCCGCAACTACCTCATCAGCTCAACCGGCGGACCTGTTGTCGATGGGTAGGGCATCGACTGTCTTTTTCATAGTGGCAGTCCATAGCAAGATGTTTCAAGCTTAGTTAGAACTCTTTGTTTGTGGTTTCTCGTGGTAACCATAACCCTTAGGTTTAGCCTCGGACCTTTATCCGGGATGAATAGAGCTTTGTACAGTAAAGTAAATGTATTTCTTCTGGAGTCGGACGACTCCTCTTCGAGAACGCTCTTTCTTCTGAGTATTTTCCAATGATCTATTTGGGATCAAGTAAGCTTTATCGAGCCAAGATCTTTTGAGGATCCAAATTCAATGGGCTAGATCGGCTGCTTCGATGCCTGTAAGTGGCTAAGTATAGGGTCCGATGGGTACCCACATATGCCAATTTCTTATGAATAATGGGGATCGGTGCCCCGTGAATGCTTGACCCGGCTGTTGGATAGCCTGAGTACTTTAGCTTTGCCTCAGCGTCTTCGAGATCGCGGTTGATTTCAACTGGCATTAATCAATTTTCAAGCCAACAGGGCACTTCCCAGGGCTGAAAATGACTAAGTAGTGGACCTGCTTGCGGTCTGATTAGAGAAATCGATGAATATCATCGATAACCGTCTTTGAACAGGGGTGGATTACGTCCACGAAGATCGCGGTGCGATCGCATTTCAATTTGCTTAGCAAAAGTCAATTTTCGGGCTAACAGGGCACTTCCTAGGGCTGAAAATGACTAAGTAGTGGACCTGCTTACGGTCCGATCAGGGAAATCGGTGAGTATTATCGATGACCGTCTTTGAACAGGGGTGGATTATGTCCACGAAGATCGCGGTGCGATCGCGTTTCGATTTGCTTAGCAGAAGTCAATTTCAGGGCCAACAGGGCACTTCCCAGGGCTGAAAATGACTAAGTAGTGGACCTGCCGACTACTCGATTAGGGTATTCGAGGGTCCTGAGATCGGATAACCTCGTCGCAGTGCATGATTATAGTGTATCATGTCATGTAGAAGAAAAGTTTCCCTCTCGGGCTCGGTCCAATTCCGCCCTATTCTACTCGTTTTAGGCCGTTTTCGGCTCTTTCGGAGGGATTTCCGGAGCTACCAAATTGGCTAAGTGTTGGTTATTTTGGACCAAAACACTGATTTGGGCCATTTATCATTGACCTTTGGAGAATCTGATCCGGTGGATGGATAGATCTCATCGAGACGCATCCAGGAGAGGTGGTTTCATCGAAATCCGATCTCGGACGAAGGCGGGCCGTGCGACGGAAGGTCCACTCCTCCCATCAGCGTCCACGCGCATGGGGGAGTGTGTACAGGCGCATGTGCCTATTTTTCAAGCACATGTGACCATTTTGCAAGCGCATTTGGTGTTGCATCATCTGTCAAGCGCATGTGGTCATCATCCGGGCGCATGTGCCCATTTTGCACAAAAAACAGATGAAGTAGAGGTGTTCCGGGCGCATGTGGCAGTGCACATGTGCCTGGACCTAAGGAGTAAGCTCATATCTCTCCCGAACTTAGCGGAATTCGGGATTTTTCGGCTAGAAAAGCTGGCGCATGTGGGGAAAAAGCCGCCGCATGTGGGGGATATGCCGGCGCATGTGCCCAGCACTTAGAAAATTTCAGGATTTTCTTCCTGAACTTGGGATTCCGGCGAGGAAATCCCTTTCCGGCGAGGGAATCCACTCTGGCCAAGGCATCCGGCAAGGGGAGAGAAAGTAAGCGCATGTGGTGCTTACATCACTCTGAGGTCGGCGGGGGATGATCTCGTGCTGATGAGTGAAGTGACTTCACTATTTATAGGGGATAATCGGGTTCGGGTCCGGTCCGTCGGGTATTTCCCGACGCATGTGGTAGAAAACAGAACCAAGCGCATGTGGCAGAAAGCAGCCAAGCACATGTGGTGGATCCGGGTGCATGTGCTTTACCGGCGCATTTCCCGGCGCTTTTCGGAAAAATATTTAATTCACCAGAGTGCAAGCGCATGTGTTTGGAGGCCAGGCGCATGTGGTTGGAGGCCAGGCGCATGTGCTTTGCCGGCACTTTCCCACTACTTATCCAGATTTTCAGGATTCCAGCACTTAGAAAATTTCAGCATTTCAGCTCCAACGAGGGACTTCCAAAGGACAGCTACCTTTTCTAGACATGCACTCACTGTCGCCAAGCCACTTCTAGGCTAGGATTGACCTCCTGAATGAACGGGGTGGGATGTGGAAGTCCAGATGTTGCTAATTTTGGTACTTCCTTCCTAATTTGGAGCCTCCGGGTCAGCTTGTCGTATAGGAACATTATTCCGGGGAGCGCGCGCACGGAAATACGCATCGTAATGACTTCAAACTTGCTATTTAAGGGTTTTGGGGCGCTCTGGATCATTTGGCAGTGAAGCGCATGTCCAGTTACACTCTGAAATGGTAACTGTAGGCTTACGGACCCTTTTTGGTAGTTCCGGGCAGGGACGAAACGCATTTCGAGGTGCACAGGTAAAAATATGCGCTGGATGACTTCGAAACTTACTATTTAAGGGTTTTGGGGCACTCTGGATCATTTGGCGTTGAAGTGCATGTCCAGTTCCGCTCTGAAATGATAGCTGTAGGCTTACGGACCCTTTTGGTCAGCTCCAGACTGGGATGAAACGCATTTCGAGGTGCGCAGGTAAAAATATGCACCGGATGACTTCGAAATTTGCAGGTTAAGGGTTTTAGGACATTTCGGATCATTTGGCATCGAAGCGCATGTCCAGTTCCGCTCCGAAATGCTGTTTATGGATTTTGGTCGCTACCAAGCGATCAGGGTCGTGCTGGCATTTTCGGGGCTCTCCCGGCCTCGAAACTTATCCAAATCGTTGCCACTAGACCATGGGATGTCATTTTATAATGGGTGCAAATTTGAGCCCCAACAACCGGGTCTTGCAAGGCGTTCACTATTTCTTGAATCATGGGATCATTCAAATCTTTAAAGTGAGCCAAGCAATCTTCCAAAGAATTAGGACACTGAATACAGGAAAACTCTTTATCAATAATGAAATTGGGCATGTCAACTTGGTGGATTGTATCAAAATCACTTTGTTGGGGAATTTCCATGGCATGATTATTAACTAGAGGCTCAGAAGAGATTAACCTCTGGGGAAACGGGACCACGGGCTCATAAGCACACTCCGACTCTTCATCTTGTTGAACATCACCAATCATATTATCACCCTCAAATTTTTCAGATTCCTCAGGTTCGTCAACTTTCATTAGAATCTCTTCATTGTATCTAAAGTAATAGTATCTCCGTCACGCTCAACAAGTATATCGGAAGAACTGAAATCAATCACCTCGAGTTGTTCAATTAGGTTAGATGAAGGTTGGATTAGGGAAGTCTCTTCCTCCGTCTCAGTGAGGTGTGATTCCATGTGCTCAGTCAATGTAACTGTCTTGTTAATTATCTGCGAGGTGCTTTCCACTTGCAACGTATCCTCGAGGGTCTTTTTCGGTGGAGACACATAAATAGGGGGCCCTTGGGGATATTTAACATTCATTGTTGGTCCGTCTCTCCAATTGGAATTTTGATAGTTCCGCCAATTAGGTTCGTTCGCATTGTATGATGGCATACTATATGGTTGTTGATAAGCATAGCCATACAAACAATCACGCATCGACCTAACCGGTGGATCATAATATAGTTCTCATTCCAATACTCACGCAACGTTTTAACCGGTGGAACATGATATAAATTGTTCTCATTCCAATACTCACGGAGCGTTTTACCAGATGAAACTTTTCGTGTATTGTTCTCATGTAGATAATCACGCATGGAGCGTTCCTTACCATTGTGCTTTGATTGCCTTTCATCTTCTAGAAGAATTTTAACGTATTTCTGTGTCCACTCATCATATATGGGCATGATAACACTCTAATTGAAAACAATAGAAAATCTAGAAAGAATAGTAAAAGAGGAAAAGAAGGAAGGATATTACCCGAGAGGAAGAATGTACAACTATGGATAATCCCTAAAAATAAAACGAACAAGTTAGTAAACTATTGACAATATATATACTCATAAACCAATTCTAAAAATATTCTTAAACCGATGCCAATCCCCGACAGCGCGCCAAAAACTTAGTACAACCCGAAGATTGCACACCCAAGTGCAGGTAGCGAAGTAGTAAAATACTCGGTAAGACCAAGGTCAATCCACAGGGATTGGTGTTAAGAACACTTAGAGGAATTAGTTTAGGTGAGTGAGATGAAATCTGGTTTAATCCACAAGAGTGGAGTAAGTTGTGTGTGGTGAAAGACAAAAGTAGATGTTAGAGCTTAGAAAAATCGAACTGCTTGTCGGCAGTCTTTTTCCTGTGTTTCATTATTCTGGGGGAATTCTGAGTATAGAGACATTCATAGACAATCATAAGCAATCACAAAGTATACACGAGAAAGCACCGCAAGGTGAATTTTATTCCAGAGATTCCAAGATCTTTTACATTCCGGGCTGTGAACTGGTCACGAACCCTCGATTACATCAACGGATGATCACCCTTGATTAGAAGGCAAACGTAAATGCATGCATGTATCATAAATGAATTAAATAAAGCATTAAAAGAGCATAAATATAAATAAAGCACAGCATAGACAACACAAACATTTTTACGTGGAAACCCTTACGGGAGAAAACCACGGCACAAAGCAACAAGATTCCACTATGAATTGCAGTTATACAATGGATGGAATATTAAAGAAATGAAGCTCGGATAGATCGAGCAAGTAGTTTAAATCGTCAGGGATTATAGTCTCGAGTTCATGGTCGTAGAAACCAAGTCTAGGATTTATTATGGACTAAGCCATTGTTAAGACCAGTTAGATGTCGGTCCCATACTCCTCGGGCGTTCCTAGTTGAGTAGCAACCAGGATTTTAACCGAGTCGTATATCTCAGTGTCATGATGCGTCTCTATGGACGATATGACTTTCAGGGATACACTTCACGGTTTCCGTTTAGTGCAACCAGGGCCAGTGACCGTCTCCGCTAGGATGGGTGACTTGCTGGAAGGCACTCCATGGGGTCTTTGTGCAAACAAGGTTTCGACCGAGTCGTATATCTCAGTGTCATGACGCGTCTCTATGGACGATATGACTTTCAGGGATACACTTCACGGTTTCCACTTACTGCAACCAGGGCCAGTGATTGTCTCCGATGGGACGGGTGACTTACTGGAAGGCACTCCATGGGGTCTTTATGCAAACAGGGTTTCGACCGAGTCGTATATCTCAGTGTCATGACGCGTCTCTATGGATGATATGACTTTCAGGGATACACTTCACGCTGTCCACTTACTGTAACTAGGGCCAGTGACTGTCTCCGATGGGACGGGTGACTTGCTGGAAGGCACTCATTCCCTTAGCCGCTCAACTGACGGATCCCGCCTTGGAGAGGATGCACATCAACTGGTCTTAACGATGAAGTATTTCAGACGTTTAGAACTCTTTCATTATTGTTTTCGATAACAACCATAGTCCCCTTCGATTTAATCTTATATGCAATGGATGCAAATGAGTACAGTACAAAGTAACTATGCTTTATGCATGCTCGAGAAAGGATTGCATTTATGCTAGATGTTCAGTGTATCAGAAAAATTATGCATTTGCTTTGATCAACCCGCTTCGTATATATCTTTATGTCGTTGATATTTTGCCCTCGCGTCTTTGCGATCGTGATTGATTTCACTTGGCATTAGTAGATATTTGGGCCATCAGGGCACTTCCCAGGGCCTGTTTACGACCTGATCGGAGGGTTTGGTGAATACCTATCACGATCGTCTTTGGATAGGGGTGGATTATGTCCACGAGGGTCGCAGTGCGATTGCATTTCGATTTGTTTAGTGTAAGTCGATTTCTGAGCCAACAGGGCACTTCCCAGGGCTGAAAACAACTAAGTAGTGGGCCTGCTGACCACTTGATTAAGGTATTTAGGGCTCCTAAGTTTGGATAACCTTGTTGCGGTGCATGATTATGATATATCATGTTATGACGGAGAGAAGTCACCCTGTCGGGTTCGGTCAAATTTCGCCCGATTCCTCTCGATTTCGGCCGTTTCTGGCTCTTTCGGAAGGGTTTCCGAGGTTTGCAATAGTGGCTAAGTGTTATCCCTTTTGATCAAATTGCTGATTTGGCCCACTTAACATCGACCGTTGACGAATCCAGTCCAGGGGATGGATAGAGGGCATAGATGTGTGTCCATGAGGATCGGTTTGATCGAAAATCGATTTAGATTGAAGGCGGGCCACATCATAGAAGGCCTCACTTCCCAATCAGGGTTTGGGCGCACCTACTATGGGATGTGGGCGCATGTGGCTGAGGTGGGCGCATGTGCCCTCTCCCTCAAGCGCATGTGATGAGAAGAAAATGAAGGAGAGAGAGGATGGATGGGAGGTGAGCGCATATGGCTCTCCCGGGCGCATGTGGCTGTTGAGCTTATAATTGTGCATATTCTAACCCCAATTCATCACTCATTATGCATGATATACATGTTTAAAGGATCAACTTAATATATGATGTGTGATTGTAGGAACAAGATGGAGAGTTCACCATTTGAAAGCTAAATGAGGCTCCTTACAAGTATTGAAGACCATAGGATGAAGCATGAAGAAGGATCAAAGAAAGTCAAGCAAGGAGAGAAGAGAAAGAAAGAAAGAATGAAGAAAGAGAAGCCAGACCGGTCGGCCAAGGAAGCTGACCGGTCAAGACCGGTCAACCACACACATGCATGCTAAACAGATGGACTGCCACGCCGACCGGTCAAGACCGGTCGGCCATAGATGTTGGATTGAACAGGAAGGAGGCCCGACCGGTCATGACCGGTCGGGCATAGCTGCTGGAACAAGCTCAATACAGTCTGACCGGTCATGACCGGTCGGCTGTGCTCTCTGGACCATTGCAAGTAAAGACCGACCGGTCCAGACCGGTCGGCCATGCGTACTGACTTAGAAGTTTCTAAGTTAAGTCCGATTTTCTCTGCGCTGCGTAAGTGTTACGCACTTTCTCGATTCTTATGAAGTTGGGGAGCCTCCAGACTATAAAAAGACACCTACGGATTGTTCCTAGGGTATCCTAGAAGGGTTCAAGCGAGGTTGGAGACTGTGGAAGTGGAGATTGGAGTTTCACAACTCCTTTTGGTTTGCTTTGCTGTTTTCATGCTTTTTGTAGTTGTTTCATGTTTCCTTGGATCATGAATAGCTAAACCTCTTAGCTAGGGCTAAGAGGTGAAGCTTGTAGTGAATCCAAGATGTTTTAATTCGTAGTTAAGTGGTTTAAGTGTGGAATTCATGATTATGAACTAAGGTTTGAAGTTTATACAAGTTTTTAAGTAATTTTTCTTAGTCTTGTGATGACTCATGGATGTTTGGATGAATTACTTAGCTTCTTAATTCGTTTGCAACGGTCTAGACCTGTATGATATGAGGAATCGGAGTGCGCTCTAGTACTAAGCTCTTCATGAAGGGACTTCCTACCAAAGTTCTACTTTTCTGTTTTTCTGGAATATGTATGGACTGTGCTTGTGATTTAAATCCAGTTCAAATGCTGATCTAGCCTTGTCTTGTGAGAGGACTTGAGGATGGTTATGATTGAGAACTGGACTTATAGGAAAGGGGAATGACCTATGCAATTGAGCATGCTCAGCTCGGCCTACATTGAGTGAATCTTATGCATAAAACTTACATATCACAGAATGTTTGGTTTAACAGCTTTATCATCCGACTAGATAGACAGGAATGTCGATTCTAGTTGAGAGAATAAGAAACCACAGCGGATTGAACACCAAGGATTGCTACAAGTGGATCCTCTGAACCCCTAGTGCCTTCTTATAATTAATTACTTTCGATTTAATTCAGCTTTTGTTACTCACATCAACTTCATACAACAATCTAATTAGTAGACTTAAATAGACACTCGTGGATGAATTTGTGAGATCCTACATAGTCCCTGTGGATCGACCTCGGTCTTACCGAGTTTATTACTACATCGCAACCCTACACTTGGGGAAGCGAACAAGTTTTTGGCGCCGTTGCCGGGGATGTTGACGGTTTTCACAAATTTCTGAAATTAGTATCTATTTAGGATTTTTTTTATTTTTAGACTAACTTAGTTTATTTATTTGATTTTTTTTTAGGGATTTCTAGGAAGCTGAAGAAGATACAAGAGTTTCAAGTGCGAATCAGGTTCTATCTTTCTAAACCTTACTCTTCTCCTTCTCCTATTCATTCCTATTCATCTCTTGTAGAGTGGGTGGAGATTCCTTGTGGATCTCTAAAAGGTCGGCCTTTTGCCACCTGGATTCCTATTGGTCGGCTCAGCCGCCTTGGATCACCTTGTGCTCAGAGATTTCTTTTCTCATCTCTACTCCTCTTTTTCCTTTTTCTGCACTTTTTCTCAAAAGATTCAAAGAGTGGGTGGGGAGTTCTCTGAACCCCTATTGACCAGGAGAAATTGGTCTCTATCCTTGCTTCTGTCCTAGCCATTGCAAGACACCTTATGCTTCGGTCTTAGAGAAGAGTAAAGAAAAGGGAGGAAGAATTCTTCTTTCTTTTTGTTGCTTATTTTTGGTTTTGCATGCCACATTGGGCTCGGGATTCCAATAACCGACTCATAAGTGAAGGGGGGATAGTAGAAGGAATTGATAGAGAGCCACGTGCTAGGAGACAGCTAGATTCTCCAATTTTATCTGAAAATATGGCTGCAAATCAACCTAACCCGATCCAAAATCAAACTGAAACAGGGGAGAATGTGGTTGAGGATGTTCCCCGACCAAGGACTTTACGTGATTTCTTGCAACCTGCAAGAACGAGCACTCCCTCATGCATAATTTTTCCACAAAATGCAGGGAATGTGGATTTGAAACCGGGAGTGATCAATCTTCTCCCTAAATTCCATGGTTTAGACAATGAAAGTGCCTATCAACACCTTAGGGAGTTTGATGAGGTAATCACCACCATGCACTTTGCAAATGTGACTGAAGATGTAGTAAGACTTAAATTCTTCCCTTTCACTCTTAAGGATAAAGCCAAGGGTTGGCTTTATGCATTGAGGCCAAGATCAATTGGTTCATGGACTGATATGCACAGAGAATTTATTAAAAAATTCTTCCCTACCCACAAAACGAACATGCTTAAGCGCCTTATCATGAACTTTGCCCAAAAGGAAGATGAAACTTTTTCCCAATGTTGGGAGAGGTTTAAGGACCTATTGAACGCATGCCCACATCATGGCTATGAAATTTGGCGGATTATAAGTTTTTTCTATGAAGGACTGACTTCATCCATGCGCCAATTTGTAGAGATGATGTGTAATGGAGAGTTCATGAATAAGGAAGCTGATGAAGCATGGGATTATTTGGAAGAATTGGCTGAGAGTGCACAGTCTTGGGACACATCTAAACCAACAAGTTCCAAGACTGGCCAACAAAAGGAAAAGGGAGGAATGTATGTCTTATCAGAAGAAGATAGCATAAGTGCACGGTTGGCTAGCCTCACAAGAAAGGTCGAAGCCATGGAATTAAGGAAAGGAGAAACAATCAACTCCACTGACGTTGAAACTGTTTGTGGAATTTGTGCTGGAAATTAACATGCTACACCGGATTGTCCCACAATTTCAGCAGTCCAAGGCATCTTACAAGAACAAAAAAATGCCATAAACAGTTATCAACAGCAATATGGTGCTCCAAACTCAAACACGTTTAATCCTAATTGAAAGAACCATCCCAACTTCAGTTGGAGGAATGGACCCACTGCAAATGCAAACAACACCCCAAAAGTATCACTAGAAGAGATGTTGGGTGCACTCGTATCGGTCCAGAATGAGTATAACAAGACAAATTCTCTAAAAATAGATGGGTTCATGCAAGAGCAATTGAAATTCAATCAAAATTCAAACCAAGCCATTAATGAATTGAAAACATCTCTGGCTAGAGTTGAAGCTCACCTTAGTGGTAGAGAGAAGGGCACACTTCCTGCTCAACCTCTTCCTAACCCAAGGACCCAGTATGAGATACAAGATGCAAGCTCATCCTCCCACCATACGGAACATGTACAAGCTATCACCACTTTGAGAAGTGGGAAAGAAATTGACAAATCTAATCCAGTGAAGGCTCCAAAGCCTAAGGATCCGAAAATTCTTAAAGAGGATGATAGCCCAAACAATATTCCACAAGAGAAAGAACCGGAAAGACAATACAAGCCAGTTGCCCCATTTTCCACAAAGGTTGATCTCACCTAAACCTTTAGATAAAAATCTGGAGATTCTGGAAGTTTTCAAGCAGGTGAAGATCAACATCCCGCTGTTGGATGCAATAAAACAAATACCATCTTATGCCAAATTTCTAAAGGAATTGTGTACAGTAAAAAGGAAACATAACGTTCACAACAAAGTTCTTCTGGCTGAGAATTTGAGCACCATCATCAAACAAGAGGTGCCCCAAAAATACAAGGATCCAGGTAGTCCAGCCATCTCATGCATCATAGGAGACTACCAGATTAAACAGGCTCTACTCGACTTGGGGGCAAGTGTGAATCTCATTCCATACTCGGTCTATGAACAACTTGGGTTAGGTGAATTGAAACCCACTAAAACCACACTCCAACTTGCTGATAGATCCATCTGGATACCGAGAGGAATGATAGAGGATGTTCTAGTCCAAGTTGATAAATTCTACTACCCAGTAGATTTTATTGTCTTGGACACACATCCCGTGATAGGCACCGGTACTCAAATTCCCGTCATACTTGGACGAGCATTTCTAGCTACCTCAAACGCCATTATCAATTGTAGAAATGGACTTGTACAAATGTCCTTTGGAAATATGACCCTTGAGCTTAACATATTTGAGTTATGCAAACAACCACGGGAAGTTGATGATGATATCCACGAACTAAACATGATCGAATCATTCGTGGAGGATACAGTCCCCTTATCACTATTTTCCAACCCTTTTGAGGCATGTATGGCCCATTCTCATGAGACAAATGATTACGCAATACAAGAGATGGATGCCATTCTAGAGATGATGCCAGTACTTGACAATAAAAGATGGAGGGCCCCAATTGAACCTTTGCCTATAAATGAGAACAAGGCTCTCCCATCTAACATCAAGGCACCTACTCTCGACCTAAAACCATTGCCAAGTGAGCTAAAATATGTTTATTTAGGTCGAGATGAGACATATCCAGTGGTGATTTCTTCCCACTTGGACGAGGAACAAGAGAGCAGGCTAATAGCCACTCTATTAGAGCACAAGAGTGCCATTGGATGGTCAATTGCGGATCTCAAAGGCATAGACCCACTGATTTGTACTCACCGCATATACCTTGAGGAAAATGCGAAGACATCCCGGCAACTACAAAGACGACTAAATCCAAACATGAAGGATGTGGTTAAGGCCGAGGTGGTGAAACTATTGGATGTAGGTATCATTTACCCAATATCCGATAGCCAATGGGTGAGCCCAACTCAAGTGGTGCCTAAGAAATCTGGAATAACCATCGTAGCCAATGCCAATAATGAACTCGTACCAACTAGAGTCACTACGGGTTGGAGAATGTGCATTGACTACAGGAAACTAAACACTGTCACGAGGAAAGACCACTTTCCCCTACCGTTTGTTGATCAGATTTTAGAACGGTTGGCGGGTCATTCCCACTTTTGCTTCCTTGATGGCTATTCAGGGTACAACCAAATAGAAATCGCCCGTGAAGACCAAGAAAAGACTACATTCACATGTCCATTCGGCACTTTCGCCTATCGACGGATGCCGTTTGGACTATGTAATGCCCCTGCCACCTTCCAGCGTTGTATGATGAGCATCTTTTCTGACATGGTGGTGACCATTCTCGAAGTCTTCATGGATGATTTTTCCATATTCGGTTGTAGCTTTGATGAGTGCCTTGAGCACTTGAAATCTGTGCTAAAAAGATGTGAAGAGAAGAACCTTGTGCTCAATTGGGAAAAGTGTCACTTCATGGTTCAAAAGGGAATTGTACTTGGTCACATCGTCTCACAAAATGGAATTGAGGTGGACAAGGCGAAAATTGATCTTATCTCTAACCTTCCACCACCCAAAAGCATACGAGATATACGATCCTTTTTAGGACACGCAGGATTTTACAGAAGGTTCATAAAGGATTTCAGTTCACTCTCTCGCCCTTTATGTAACCTACTTCAAAAGGAAAATTCATTTGAGTGGAATGAAGAATGTCAAAAGGCCTTTACCACCCTTAAAGGTATGTTGACATGTGCCCCAATAATGCAACCTCCTGATTGGAGCCTTCCTTTTGAGATTATGTGCGATGCTAGCGACTATGCTATTGGGGCCGTGTTAGGCCAAAGAAAAGATAAAAAGCCATGTGTCATCTACTATGCAAGTAGAACCCTAAACTCAGCCCAGGTAAACTACACCACTACTGAAAAGGAACTTTTAGCTTTAGTTTTTGCCTTGGAGAAGTTTAGATCCTACTTGATTGGATCCAAGATCATTGTATTCACTGACCATGCCGCGCTTAAGTATCTTCTCTCTAAAAAGGATGCTAAACCACGGTTGTTAAGATGGATCCTTCTACTCCAGGAATTCGACATAGAAATACGTGATAAGAAAGGAGTAGAGAATGTAGTAGCTGACTACCTCTCTCGACTTGTCCTCACTGATTCCCCTGAAACGACTGCAATCAATGACATGTTCCCCGATGAACAACTCTTTGCTGTTTCCCAATTACCATGGTATACGGACATTGCTAACTATCTTGCTACAGGTACAATTCCTACATATTGGAAAAGGCAAGACAAGGATAGATTCTTCTCGGAGGTGCGGAAATTCCTATGGGACGACCCATACTTATTCAAGTATTGTCCCGATCAAATCATAAGGAGATGTGTCCCAGATGATGAGCAACAAAGCATCATCTCCTTCTGTCATTCTCAAGCATGTGGTGGCCATTTTTCGGCTAAAAAGACCACAGCGAAAATTCTGCAATGTGGGTTTTATTGGCCCACTATGTTCAAAGACACACATGAGTTTTGCAAAGCATGTGAACCTTGTCAGAAATTAGGGGGAATCTCCCGTAGAAACATGATGCCACTCAATCCCATCTTAATTATTAAAATTTTTTATTGTTGGGGCATCGATTTCATGGGCCCATTCCCATCTTCTTTTGGAAACCTATACATCTTGCTTGCCGTCGACTATGTTTCCAAATGGGTCGAGGCTATCCCTTGCCGGAATAATGACCATAAAACGGTCATTAGATTTTTAAAAGAAAATATTCTTTCTCGGTTTGGAACGCCTCGAGTCATCATAAGTGATGGAGGGTCTCACTTTTGCAATCGCCCTTTTGAAGCCCTAATGAAGAAATATGGCGTAACACACAAAGTGAGCACTCCCTATTACCCACAAACTAGTGGACAAGCTGAGGTATCCAATAGGGAAATTAAACACATTTTAGAGAAAACGGTGAACCCCGATCGCAAGGATTGGTCACTTCGGCTTACCGATGCGCTTTGGACTTACCGTACAGCTTTCAAAACTCCTATTGGAATGTCCCCCTATAGACTTGTCTATGGGAAGGCTTGTCACTTGCCTATGGAGTTGGAACATAAGGCATATTGGGCTATTAAGGAGATGAATTTCAATTCTGACAAGGCAAGCTCGCTACGCAAACTACAATTGAATGAACTTGCAGAAATCCGGAATGAAGCTTATGAGAATGCGAGAATTTACAAGGACAAGACGAAGATATTCTATGATAAGAATATTCTTCACAAGACATTCACGATAAATCAAAAAGTTCTCATGTATAATTCTCGCTTACATCTATTTCGGGAAAATTGCGATCTCGATGGACCGGTCCCTACATTGTGCAAACTGTCTATCCATATGGGACTGTCGAGCTGTTGAATCCAAGGAACGACAACATTTTTAAAGCAAATGGGCAGCGATTAAAGCCGTTCTTTGAGAAATTCCCTTCAGAAGGTATGTCCATACCTCTGAATGATCCTGTGTATCAAGACGATTGATCTCCTAGTCTGATGGAGGTATAGAGTAGTTAGGATTAGGATTTTGCTGCTTTTATTTTCGTTTTCATAGGTTTGTTAGAAGGAGGAAGATTTTCACTTTTCACTCTCTCAGGTACTATCATTCCTCACTCCCTTTTATTTTCAAATTGCTCTCATGTTTTGCTCATTGCGCATCTTTTACATTGAGGACAATGCAAGATTTGGTTGGGGGTGTAGGATCGCTTGGATGAATCCAGCGTTTTGCACCATTTCAAGCAATCATGTGGAAAGCAATCATGTGGAACTTTTTTTTTCGATTTGTCAAACATTCGAAACTCTTTTGGAAAACACCGATTCTATGCACTCAAGTTGATATAAGCATAAGAGGAAGAGATATGCAGTGTATGGGGCTGGATGTCTGGAATTCCTCATAGCATAATGGTTTTTATTTGTGAACTCCCCTATTTTTGTGATTGATAGAAAAACCTGAACACTTTTACACCTAGTTCACATTACACGATTTTCATGAGTTGAAGGGATTATATGATTTATGGATTAGCTAGACTTTGAATTAAGGTATTGAGAAATCTGGCCGGGGTACTTTGTCCATCCTTGTCCATGGGAAAATAATGAAAGATATGGATTTTTAAAAATCCTATCTAATTTAAAAAGAAAAAGGAAAAGGAAGGATGAAATTGGGAATGTGGAAAAAACGGTGGAAAATTCCGATTAGGGCTACCTACTACCAACCGGGGGATGGTCTACCCGTAACCAAAGCCGGAAATGGGACGTAGTGTGAAAGTCGTCGGAAGGACGGTAAGGCAAATTCCTGTCATTGGCTTGATGTGGCTCTATGTACCTTGAGTTCTATAATCTACTTGATCTATGAAGAAGATAATCCTAGAAACTCGTGAGATGAATTTTCACTACCCACGCTAGGTTGAATTTGTTCAAGTCCTTCTATTTATCAACCAATCAGCGGGAATTTCATATGAAAGCTTATGATGTTTTGAGGGTTTACGCTTTCAACCTCTGTCGCCTAATGTTTCTGAATCTTAAGCTTATGAACCTTGGAATGAATAGAAGGATGGTTTCTGAAAGAGAGTTGAGTTTTGAAGAATGGGATTAGTTTCACGCATGTTTTGCTTGGGACTAGCAAAATGCTGGTTGGGGGGTGTGTTGAGCTTATAATTGTGCATATTCTAACCCCAATTCATCACTCATTATGCATGATATACATGTTTAAAGGATCAACTTAATATATGATGTGTGATTGTAGGAACAAGATGGAGAGTTCACCATTTGAAAGCTAAATGAGGCTCCTTACAAGTATTGAAGACCATAGGATGAAGCATGAAGAAGGATCAAAGAAAGTCAAGCAAGGGGAGAAGAGAAAGAAAGAATGAATGAAGAAAGAGAAGCCAGACCGGTCGGCTGACCGGTCGGCCAAGGAAGCTGACCGGTCAAGACCGGTCAGCCACACACATGCATGCTAAACAGATGGACTGCCACGCCGACCGGTCAAGACCGGTCAGCCATAGATGTTGGATTGAACAGGAAGGAGGCCCGACCGGTCATGACCGGTCAGGCATAGCTGCTGGAACAAGCTCAATACAGTCCGACCGGTCATGACCGGTCGTCTGTGCTCTCTGGACCATTGCAAGTAAAGACCGACCGGTCCAGACCGGTCGGCCATGCGTACTGACTTAGAAGTTTCTAAGTTAAGTCCGATTTTCTCTGCGCTGCGTAAGTGTTACGCACTTTCTCGATTCTTTCGAAGTTGGGGAGCCTCCAGACTATAAAAAGACACCTGGGGATTGTTCCTAGGGTATCCTAGAAGGGTTCAAGCGAGGTTGGAGACTGTGGAAGTGGAGATTGGAGTTTCACAACTCCTTTTGGTTTGCTTTGCTGTTTTTATGCTTTTTGTAGTTGTTTCATGTTTCCTTGGATCATGAACAGCTAAACCTCTTAGCTAGGGCTAAGAGGTGAAGCTTGTAGTGAATCCAAGATGTTTTAATTCGTAGTTAAGTGGTTTAAGTGTGGAATTCATGATTATGAACTAAGGTATGAAGTTTATACAAGTTTTTACGTAATTTTTCTTAGTCTTGTGATGACTTATGGATGTTTGGATGAATTACTTAGCTTCTTAATTCGTTTGCAACGGTCTAGACCTGTATGATCTGAGGAATCGGAGTGCGCTCTAGTACTAAGCTCTTCATGAAGGGACTTCCTACCAAAGTTCTACTTTTCTGTTTTTCTGGAATATGTATGGACTGTGCTTGTGATTTAAATCCAGTTCAAATCCTGATCTAGCCTTGTCTTGTGAGAGGACTTGAGGATGGTTATGATTGAGAACTGGACTTATAGGAAAGGGGAATGACCTATGCAATTGAGCATGCTCAGCTCGGCCTACATTGAGTGAATCTTATGCATAGAACTTACATATTATAGAATGTTTGGTTTAACAGCTTTATCATCCGACTAGATAGACAGGAATGTCGATTCTAGTTGAGAGAATAAGAAACCACAGCGGATTGAACACCAAGGATTGCTACAAGTGGATCCTCTGAACCCCTAGTGCCTTCTTATAATTAATTACTTTCGATTTAATTCAACTTTTGTTACTCACATCAACTTCATACAACAATCTGATTAGTAGACTTAAATAGACACTCGTGGATGAATTTGTGAGATCCTACAGTCCCTGTGGATCGACCTCGGTCTTACCAAGTTTATTACTACATCGCAACCCTACACTTGGGGAAGCGAACAAGCGCATGTGATGAGAAGGAAAGGAAGGAGAGAGAGGATGGATGGGAGGTGAGCGCATATGGCTCTCCCGGGCGCATGTGGCCTGCATGGGCGCATGTCATTATGCCCCTTAGTGCATATTTGCACATTCCCCTCCAAAGTCTGGGCACATGTCATGCGACTTTGGAGAAATTTGAATCTTCCCCTTCCGGTGGGAGAAATCCCTTTCCGACGATGGCATCCGACGAGGGTATGGGCGCATGTCCATAGCCCATGGAGCATTCCGGCAAGGACTTTTACCTTGTTATAATGATCCTTCTCAGAAAATGAAGCCCCCTCCTGATTTAGAAGAGTGGGGTATTTATAGTATATTAATCGGGTATCGGGTACCTGCCGCATGTTGTCTGCAAAAGGGAGGGCATGCGCATGCATTTGGAGAGAGGAGTCATGCGCATGTGATGGGGATCATGCGCATGTCACCATGCATCAGGCGCATGTGGCTTGGTGTGGGCGCATGTGCCCTTGGTATGGGCGCATGTGGCCTCTGTGTTGGCCGCATGTGGCCACACTTAGAATATTTTCATGATTTTTTATATTTTTATTTTATTTAGAATATTGAAAAGAGAGAGAGAGAGCTCTTATGCGCATGTGGTGAGAGGGCAAATGCATGTCTCCTCATGGCATCTGCATGTGGAGAGAGAGTGGACGAATGCATGTTCCTCACTTAGAATATTTCAGGTTTTGGGCTCCGACGGGCGACCTTCAAAGGGGGGCTACCTTTTCGGAGACTGAGGTCACTGACGCCAAGCCGCTTCTAGGCCATGATTGACCTCCTGAATGAACAGGGTGGGGTACCAATGGTCATCTGCTGTGAATTTTGGTAGTTCCTTCTCAATTTGGACCCTCTGATCGGCTATTTGTACAAGAATATTATTCCGGGAAGCGCGCACGTAGAAATATACATCGCAAGGACTTCAAACTTGCTACTTAAGGTTTTTCGGGCATTTCGGATCATTTGGCGGCCATTCGCATGTCTAATTCCAGCCTAAAATGGTACCTATAGGCTTTCAGGCCCTTTAGGTCAGCTTTAGACTGGCAAAACGCATTTCGGGGCGCGCAGGTAAGAATATGCATCGCTCGACTTTGAAACTTACAGGTTAAGGGTTTTAGGGCATTTTGGATCATTTGGCAGTAATCCGCATATCCGATTTTGCCCCAAAATAACATTTGTAGGTTTCGGTCACAATCGCGCATGTTAGGGTTACACTGGCATTTTCTGAGTATTTTGGATCTCGAAATCAGTCCAAATCGCCGTAGATGGATCGCTGAATAATGTTTTACAATGGGTGAGAATTTGAGCCCCAACAAATGCCCCCCCGATGCGCTTGCGATGGATGCTTATGTTTGGCCAGTGCGGTGCACCGGTCCCTAGGCTCAAGTATAAATACCGGACTCACTGAGTCATTTGGTCATTTTTGAATCAAGAAAATCAAAATTTAAGAGGTGAGAGAACTTCTCATGAGGGAGTAGGTGCATGTGGCCTTCCCATGGGCCCATGTGCCCCTCCAACTGATAATGGGCATATGGGATCTTGCTCCAGGTGCTTGCCCTTGGCTCCAGGCGCATGTGGAGATAGCTTAGGCGCATGTGGAGATAGCTTAGGCGCATGTGAGCTTCTCTATGGTGAAGTGAATATGGATGCACGTGGGGTCACATGCTACGAACATATACCTCCATTTACATGGAATGGGCGCATGTGGGGTCACATGCGCCTGGGGCATTGGCTTGGGCGCATGTAACTCCACTACTTAGTGAAATTTTCTTCTGGCATTTTTCATCGCCCTTGGTGATAACTCATGCATTTGGCCCTTGTTCGCTTCCCCAAGTGTAGGGTTGCGATGTAGTAATAAACTCGGTAATACCGAGGTCGATCCATAGGGACTTATGTAGGATGTCACAAACTCATCCACAAATTTCTATTGAAGTTAACAATCAAAGTTTGAATAGAATGTGTGTGATTAACAGTTTAAGCTAAATTGAATGTAAACAATTATAAGAAGGCACCAGGGGTTCGAGGATTCACTTGTAGCAATCCTAGATGTTCAATCCGCTGTGGTTTCCCATTCTCTCAACTAGAATCACCAGTCAGGTCTATCTAGTCGGATGATAGAATTGTTAAACCAGAAGTCTGTAACATGTAAGTTCTGTGCATAAAGTTCACTCAACTCTAGGCTGATCTGAGCATGCTCATTGCATAGGTCATTCACCTTTTCTATAGGTCCAATTCCCAATCATAACCATCCTCAAGTCTTCTCACAAGACAAGGCTAGATCATGATTTGAACTGGATTCAAATTATATGCACAGTCCATACATATTCCAGATAATCAACCAAAACTAGAACTTTGGCATGAAGCCCCTTTATGAAGAGCTTGGTACTAGAGCGCACTCCAATTCCTCGGATCATACAGGTCTAGACCGTTGCAAACAAATTAAGAAGACAAGTAATTCATCCAAACATCCATGAGTCATCACAAGACTAAGAGAAATTACTTAAAAACTTGTATAAACTTCAAACCTTAGTTCATAATCATGAATTCCAAACTGAAAACCACTTATCTACGAATTAAAACATCTTGGATACACTACAAGCTTCACCTCTTAGCCCTAGCTAAGAGGTTTAGCTGCTCATGATCCAAGGAAACATGAAACAACTACAAAAAGCATGAAAACAGCAAAGCAAACCAAAAGGAGTTGTGAAACTCCAATCTTCACTTCCACAGCCTCCAACCTCGCTTGAACCCTTCCAGCCTACCTTAGAAACAATCCCTAGGTGTCTATTTATAGTTTGGCGGCTCCCCAACGTCGGAAGAATCGGAAATTTACGTAACACTTACGCAGCGCAGAGAATTTCGGGAAGAAATTAGAAAGTTCTAACTCAGTACGCATGGCCGACCGGTCATGACCGGTCGGCCTCAAGTGAAAACACTCCAGCAGGTATGCCCGACCGGTCAAGACCGGTCAGGCCTTGTAGAACCTTAATCCAGCAAGCAACTCCGACCGGTCAAGACCGGTCGGATGTTTTTCTTCACATTGCAGCAACACTGACCGACCGGTCTTGACCGATCGGTCCTATTCATTGAATTCCCAGCAACACTGTCTGACCGGTCATGACCAGTCGGACGTCTTCAGTAGCATCCTTCATACATGGCAGACCGGTCACTGACCGGTCTGGCTTCCTTGGCTGACCGGTCACGACCGGTCAGCACCTTTTTCTCTTCTTTTTCTTGCTTTCTTTCTTCTCTCTTTGCTTCTTCATTTCTTTTCTTCTTTGGTTCTTGGATGTTTTTCATCAGAATGATCCTAAGTGAGCTCTTTATGCCTTTAATCGAGTAGAGTCCACCCTCAATCCTATAGTCACAAAACATGCATTGAATTAGCTTACAAACCGTACGAACCTTGCACAATGAGTGATGAATTGGGGTTAGAATATGCACAATTAAGAGCTCAACAACCCTATTCTCGACCGAATTCGATGCCATTTGTGGCTGTCTCGCTCAATGCTCGAATATGATTGGAATTTAGTCCTCAGGGCTCATAATATGTTGCTTATGTTGGTCTTTTATGGATCAAAACTGCTCCTTTAAGCGGTTCTATGATGTGCACTTCTGAGCAGGCGCGCATGCATCATTTGGGGTTAGTGCGAATTCACACGCACTCCGGGTGTACATGTAGGGCTGCTACTGTATTTGCTGCGCTATGATATGTGTGCGCTTATTTGTCATATGTGCGCTCAAATTCCACTATTTCCATATTGTTGTGGGTCATGACTTTATGCATGTATTTACTGACATATTTTGTGTGTGAAATCCGTGCTTGAATGATGCGGTGCTTACCTTATTGTGTTGCCTGTTGCATGCGCTGGTCTTCTGTTTGATGCACTTTTGTTTGCGTATTGCAGTGAATCATGGCGACAGCAGCAGGTTCTTCTGGTGAAGCTTCCAAATCGCAAGTTTCCGGCTCTTCATCTATACGACGCGGTAAGAAGAGGGTGACTGGAGATACTGCTAACCCATCTTCGGTAGAGTGTCATTCGCAATCCTTTGAGACAATCGAATCTGAAGTGAAGGATTTCTCTAATTGAATTAAGCAACTCTCTCATGAAGTATTACTGCGTATCTCTGTGGACAAAACCACATCTGAGCCTCCGACGCAAGGGACTGAAGGGGAATGGTCTGTCTGGCATTGTCAGTTCACTGATGCTGCCAATGTTGTTGAGGCAAGTCCTTCTAGCGTGCGCGGCCAACATTCCGAGGATGATCAGGAAGGTCAGAAGAAGAAGAGACGAAATCGAGGTAAGAAGCCAGTTGAAGAAGTTGACAAGGCAGAGCAATCGCCACAGCTCGTTGATCTGAAGAACGAGCGGATGAAGATCTACTGGAATAGAAACAAGATCATTACGACGTGCGGTTTCTCCATCGTCAATCCTTATACCAACCGAGTCATCTTGCATAAAAAATCTCTTGCGAGGCACAGGCCCTTCACGAGCATCGAACCATCCAACATTCAAGGCCCTTTTCAGTTCTATGGAGTCGAGAGGTGGACATCTGCCCCCGAGTAGTTGTTCACTACCATACTGGTCGACGATGGGAGAGAACAGCGGGTAGGTTCCTCGAGAGAAATGGTTTTCCGTGCACCTCTTGTGATCCTCACACTCCTTCTCCAGTCCATTATTTTGAGACAGTGCAGCAAAGGTTTCGACACATGGACAAGGCGACAATGTGGGCGACGAAGAGCTTTCGTACGCGGGGTCATTTGAACGAGTGAGTTGATTATGAGCCATGGGCAAAAGAGATTTTGATCCGACATGAGAGGATTTTAAAACAAGTCGGCCTGTCTCCGGCTATCGATGCGACTTATGAACATTTCTCCTGAGATCCAACAATTCTTCGAAGCTTCTTGAACTATTAGTCTTCCGTTACCAATTCTTTCCACTTTCCATATGGAGAGATGAGCATAACCTTATGGGATCTTCGGATGATGGCTGGGTTGTCTGTGATAGGAGAATATTATCAGGAATTCGTTCCAACTGATGAAGAGTTGTCTTCGTTTCGGCTCAAAATTCCTCGAGATGCTTATCATTCAAAGGCTTGTCTTGAGCTGTTTGCTAAGTTGTCGCAGTCCAACAATATTACGAAGATTCACTATGACGACTGGTTGATCTACTTCAGCCAAAGGATGAAGTAATCTTCTTACGATGCCTTCTTTTGTACTTCGTGCTCTACATACTTTAATTTCTTTGTTTCTGACATGGGCACTTCTTTCTTCTTGTAGCATTGATTACGAAGAGTATGAGATCTTACCCGAAGACCAGGCTTTAATGAAGGAACGTTTTGAACAAAAGTTTTGCAATCCGAATGAGCTTACACCGTCTTGCGAACTGGTAGGATTCTTAGCATACTGGTTGTCGGCGGTTATGTTGCCTAGCTCCAAGAGTGCTGATGGTGTCAATGTTTCTTGCTTCGTCGTGGCGGGAGCTCTTAAAAATCGTCGTCAATTTTCTCTAGCACTGCCGGTGTTATGCAGTTTATATAGGGTTTTTGGCAATATTGCGAGTAACAAAGATCAACCCTGGTGAGGGATGAACGCAGCTTATTGCTCTGCGGATGGTTGGGCATATATTTTCCGTGGACATACGAAGTGGATCTCTTCCAGTATCTCCACGCCGATCACGCACCTCTTTATCGCTATAGAAAACTTAACATGATAACGCAGTCGTCTGATTGGATAGCTTCCAGAATTGGCAGTTGGGCGGAGATTTGTTTATACCACTTTCCTGTTTCTAATGTCGAAGAAGATCGAGAAGTTGTTGACGATGAACATTCTTTGAATACCATTGATAGGGAATTTATGGTGTCTGTTCGTACTGCCTCACTTCCACTACGCGAAGGAATAGAGTTCTGGCGAGAACCTTATTACCCTAGTCGGTTTTCCAGGCAATTCGGGTATGATCAGGGTGTTCCGATGACATTACCAGATGTAACTAAAGTAGAGCGGACGTATGGCATGAGCCTTGCTCATTGGGAGTGGATATGGCATTAACTTTTGATGACGCGAACAGGTGCGAGGTTCATGCTTCCCGGCCTCTATCGGGAGACTAGCGGTCCATATAGTTGGCTAAGATGGTGGGTGCATTAGTATGCTCTGGTCTGGAACAACAGCTCTGTTGATGATCCACTCTACATTCCTCCTCCAGGGTTGACAGAGGTCCTCGCTGACGGATTGGGTTAATATAAAGAGCAGGCTGAAGTGTATTTATCGTCGAGCATTAAGCATACGATCTCCCTGAGTGTGTTAATTGACCATCATAAAGAGGATACTGCGTTGGATGGCTGGCATACTTTCGAATACCTTTAGCAAAATGGTCTCAAGAAGCCGGGTTCACACGTCTTCTGGTGATTGACGGTGATAAGGGTGCCAGTCGATTAATTAGTGAAGATGACCCGACGATGATTGGGCCGACGACTGTAATATCAGACCATGCTAGCGTGAGAGAGCAGGCTGATCAGATTGGAGAGGATAATCTGCAAGGGTCCACTATGCCAGGGAATGACACGACTGTGTCTATGGCCCCTGGTGCTTCCAGTGTTGAGGGTATGGCCGAGTCGCCGGTGGTAACTGAAATGATCGATACTGATAGCGATACTACTGAACTTCTGGATGTGACCTCGATGCTACTGACCGAGACTATTGAGTCGTTCACTGATGCGACGACATATACTGTGGATTTCTCAGAACCTGTCGTTGACTCATCTACCGGTACAGTTCTTTCATAGCTCCTTAATGTATTCTTTTTCCATACTTATCATTTCATTAAATACTTGCTTTGTTCCTTTCGTTGCAGTTATTGCCAGTTCTGATGCTGCTACCCACTGAGCATTCGACATTCCTTGTTTCGATCATTTAGACTGTTTCGGACATAGCGTACTGAGGGGTCTACTATCTAACATTTCAACGGCGTTGGCTGAGCCAAGCGAGTGGCATACACTAAGAGCGGGGGTGAAGGCATTGGAAGCTTGTGCAGGAGTAATCGGGCCTGATGTATCCAAAATAGTCTGTCGTGTTTCTTCTTTTGAGGATTCTGTTTTACAGGTTATTATGACTGAACAGGTAGAACCTGACCCTACGGCTGAAGAGAAACGGCGAGTGCTGTCTTCTTTGCGGCCTGTCGTAGAGCAGTGAGAACATTTGGTAGTTAATGCTAGAACAACCTTAGAAGATAGTGAGACTCAACGTCGCGGGTGTATTAATCATCTTGCTGATGTAAAATCTGAGATCGTGTGGCTGCAAGCGGAAGAAACGGCCATAAATCTTGAGGTTGCCTGCCTTGATCTTGTCGTTAATTAGAACCGTACTGAGGTCGCACAACTCAAGAATGAAGGAGAGGCGGCATCAAGCAAATTGAAGATTTAGAAATCAAACTTCGTGATATTCTGAATCCTGCACTGACGCTAACGGAGGCAAAGGCCACCATGGAGGCAACAGCGGAAAGATGTGATGAAGTTCATAACAGGGTGTCTGGAGAAGCTGTAATTCTATTCTTTTGCTTTTTACGGTCATTGTCAGACAAAAATAGTATTAGACAGCTATCCTGAATACCTAACTGTCACATGTATCCGATGTAATCGACATCAGAACTTGTTAACCGCATGATCACATGCTTCATGATCTAAAGTAAATGACAATGATTCTTTTGCTAAACCACTACTTGGTGTTATGTGTTTGAGGCTAATATGCATAAAATGATGTATGATGTATGAGTTTAATGTAAACTGAGTATATCAAAGCATAAAAATGGAAGAACCCATAGGAATAATACTTCCCCTTTTTACTTAACCTGTGTACCCTTGGGTCATTGCTTTCGAGAGACGTTCGTGTCATAAGTCCAAAACTTTCTTTTAGCTCCATGTTTTTTAGGTTTATATGTTCTCCTTCCTGGCCTGTCCCGAGTTGTCTTCTTCTTATAAACTCGAGTTTCTCATAATATATTGGGGCTTGCCCCCAGTGCTTTTGGCTCGTCACTTTGTAAGACCACTTCATTCTAATGAGACAGATCTTGTGCTTTAGGAATCCGTGCCGAATACCTGTCCAATCATAATCTTTAATTGTATATTCTTGTCGCAGAATTCTTCATAAAAGGAAGTTGTAGATATTTTCAAGGTTAAGTGATACATAATAGAATGCCCTAATCGTCTTCATATAAGGCTGCATGTATACATATGTATACAGGAGATTCCCAACTGTGACTTATCTTCATATACAGTAAGAGAATAATGCAATAATGATGGGAGATCCATGACATAATACGAAAGCTGGATATAGATAGTGATGTTTCGATTATCTTCATATAAAACATTGTGCATAAGTATAAGAGATCGATAATAATAGAGTATCCAGGCCATCTTCATGTAGAACCACATATACATATATATGAGAATCCATCAATTTTGAAGTATTTTCCTATTAAACAGGGGAATGTCAGAATACCAGGATACTTAATATGAGAACCTGTGACGAAGATACCATAATATGGGGATGTTGTGATTTGCGTAGACTTTCTATAAGATATTCTCTCCTGATTCTACCGGTCTGATGAGGATATAATAAGTCGGTTGATGATTCGTGGAGTCGCTTCTTTAATATTCTCCGACTATGGTACCTGTCATTAAGAAGAGTTCTACGAACATTTTATATTCATATGCACAACAGTATGATGTGAGTGAACCTATAAACAAGTATGAAGCACAACATACAGATGAAGTAGATGCATGAGTGAACATAAGTATATTCCTATCTACTTTATAAACCACCAGAACTATTTGTAAACGTTCACGATTATTGCAGTTTAGGAAATGGAGTTCTTCGAGCGAAGTTCTTCCTAAGTGATATCTATTGGAACCGTACTGGTCGGGGTTCCATCGGACCCTTCCATTTTCAAACTGACGATGCCTTGGTTTATCATCTTTTGTATCTTTCCTTTCAGAACGAAGCATTGCTCGGTTTTATGGCCTATGCATATGTGATATTCGCAATAGTTGGGATCATCCACGCGTCCTACTTCTGCTGGTCGAACAGACTTTGGGAGTTGCAATTTTCTTTCTTCGATTAGTCGCTCCATAATTGGGACAAGGTCTTTGATGTCAAATGTATATGGTCCGTTCTTTTCATCTCGCTCACTGATTGTCATGTGCCGTGACTTCTGAGGATTCTTTGCCCTTGTCTTGTGTCCTCATTACACTGGTCTCTGCCTCATGTCCTGGATTCGATCGTTTTCGGTTTCTAGTGTTCTTTCTTACATCTACCCATGTCCTCTTTCTCATTTTGTGTCTTGACTTTTCTGCTTGAGATCGTGTTTCCGAAACGGATTGCTCTATCATGCGAACCTCTGCAGCCAGGTTACGAAGGGTGAAAGAGATATTGCCTAGCAGTTCATATGGGATCATGGAGTCTGAACCCAACATACGCGCATTTATTTGTTCGGTGTGGCTCTGTTGTCTTACTTCAACAACATTACGGGCTGCCCCCGGTGCTTCTTCTTCCAACTGTCGGACAGGCAGAGCGGTACTAGGGGTCGCTTTCTGTGAGATCAAGATGGCTAAAGCTTCCTGAACTTTTCCCATCTGTTTAGATAGCTCCCTATGGGCTTGGACCAATTTGCTGACTTGCTCTCGGATCGCCAACAATTCGACGTCGTGTCCTGCCGATTCTCTTTCTTTGACAGCCTGTACCATTATTGTTTGTACCAGTCTTTCATCATGAACTGGTGGTATCGCAGGTGCTATTGTCACTACAGCTGACGTAACCCGACTGATTTCTTCTGTCGTTAGCTTATGATACCCTGGTTGATCAGTCTCTGCACTTTCCCTTTCAAGATGAGGCGTTCTCCCGTCTCATGTCCCAAGCTTCGATGATACTTACAATAATTGGGGGTATCCGTTTGTCCTGCTTCCTCTGGTCGAATCAGTTCTGGCAACTGTAGTTCTCCTTCTTCGACTAGGCGTTCCATTATTGGGATAAGGTCTTTTGGGTCAAACGAGTAACATCCTTCTACCCTGCTCTGTCCGACAATCATTATCTTTTTCGGTTTTCGTGGTGCTTCGGCTTTGAACTGAGTTTCCGCTGGCTTGCCTTTAATCTTGTGTTCTGGATGTGACCGTTTTCGATCTTTCGAGGCTTTGCTCCTGTCGATGTAACTTGATGTGACCGTCTTCCCGATCTCACGCTTCGGTCTCTCCGCTTTGAACTGCTTTCTTAGTGCGGCTTCCTCTACCATATGGGCCTTTGTCGTTAGGTCCCTGAACGTTGAGAAATTGTGTCCGGATAAACCGAATGAGATTATTGGGTCCATGGCTTGAGTACACATCTTGACTTGCTCAAGCTCGCGAGGCAACTCTCGGCATTGCGCCGCTATGGCTCCCCATCTGTCAACAAACGCGTCGACTGACTCTCCTTGCCTCTGATGGACTAAGGCTAAATTCGTCAGTGAGACTTCTCGCTCAGTGGAGAAAAATTTGAAAATGAACAAATCTTGCATCTGATCCCAGGTCTTGATAGACCCTACGGGTAATGACATATACCATTGAAAGGCCTTTCCAGTCAGCGTCGACCCAAACAATCGTAGGCAATATTAAGGTACTACGAACAAATTCCCTAGCACCGTCATGAATTGGGTAATATGTTCCTCTGGTGACCCTTTGCCGTTGAATTGTGGGAAGTCAGGATGCTTAAAGTCGTCAGGGAACGGGATTTCGTTGACTTCGGACAGATACGGTATCCGATATATATATTTTCCTCTCTTCTCCTTTTCTCTTTCCTGACGCATCAGGTTCGCGACTGTCTGGGACAACTCTTCTTTCGTGGCATGAGATGGTTGCGGCTGGTGCACGCTTGAATGCAACATTCCCTGGGCGAATTTGTGGTTCTACGGCTACTGGTTCTCCTGTTGTATCCTGTGACTCTCCTAGTGGTTGTCCAAAGGGAACGGTTGGGCTTCTGACAGCCCCCTGGGTGACTAAAGCCACCAATGCTTCTTTTATTTCTCTGACCTCTCTAGCTGTGTGTTCTTGGACCTGAATGATTTCATCTATTTGCTCTTGGATTGGAGGCAGCTCTGCAGCTTGCCCGCTCGCCTCCCTTTCTACGACTTGCACCACTGCAACCTGCACTCGCTGTGGTCTAGCCCTGGTCATATTGGTTTTAGTAGAGCATGCCTTCATTGCAGTCTCAGTCAATCCCCGGATAGTGAATTGGTTCGGTGTTTTGACTGGTAGTGTTGTTCCCGTCATTACCGGGAAATCGGCAGTGACGAAGGAGAATTCTGGCCTGGGTGACACGGTAGCTCTGATAGCATTGCGGGTTTCATTCCGACGGACCGGCTTCCACTGTTTCCTCACACTGTTCTGTGTCTTCACTGTTTCTGCTCTAACTGAAGTCACTTGTCTGCTTTCGACTTTCTTTGGTGATCGGCGTCTCTGGACAAGTTGCCAATCGGCTTCGGGAATCACTGTTTCTGCTGTCACGAGGTGAGGGAAGTAAAATCCCCCAGAAGCTAGGAAGACCATAGTGGTTGCCATTTGTATAGTTTTGATGGTTGATTCTTTTCTGTCTTTCTGTCTTTCTGTCTTTCTCTGCACAGTCATATGCACATTAGAACACCCAGCACCTTTGAAAGGAGAGAAGATGCGTCCTTACCAATCGCGATATGGCTCAATGACCGAAAAAATCATATAAGTATGAATAATATGCACGCCATACGAGTTTTGAAATTCTTTTAGAAAACTTTTTCTTTAAAGATGAAGGGAAGAACGTTCCCGTTGAGAGTCGCCAGTTTGGCGCCCGTAAAGGCGCCGAACATTTCTCCTAGCGGAACTTTCTTACGCATACATTTGTGTTTGTGAACGATTTATCTTAGGATGTTTCTTTACTCAGAGATAACCAGAGATTCTGGTATTATTCAATTCCCCAGTGGAGTCGCCAGTTTGTTAGAGCTTAGAAAAATCGAACTGCTCGTCGGCAGTCTTTTTCCTGTGTTTCATTATTCTCGGGGAATTCTGAGTATAGAGACATTCATAGACAATCATAAGCAATCACAAAGTATACACGAGAAAGCACCGTGAGGTGAATTTTATTCTAGAGATTCCGAGATCTTTTACATTCCTGGCTGTGAACTGGTCACGAACCCTCGATTACATCAACGGATGATCACCCTTGATTAGAAGGCAAAAGTAAATGCATGCATGTATCATAAATGAATTAAATAAAGCATTAAAAGAGCATAAATATAAATAAAGCACAGCATAGACAACACAGAGATTTTTACGTGGAAACCCTTACGGGAGAAAACCACAGCACAAAGCGACAAGATTCCACTATGAATTGCAGTTATACAATAGATGGAATATTAAAGGAATGAAGCTCGGATAGATCGAGCAAGTAGTTTAAATCGTCAAGGATTATAGTCTCGAGTTCATGGTCGTAGAAACCAAGTCTAGGATTTATTATGGACTAAGCCATTGTTAAGACCAGTTAGATATAGGTCCCATACTCCTCGGGCATTCCTAGTTGAGTAGCAACCAGGATTTTAACCGAGTCGTATATCTCAGTGTCATGATGCGTCTCTATGGACGATATGACTTTCAGGGATACACTTCACGGTTTCCGTTTAGTGCAACCAGGGCCAGTGACCGTCTTCATTGGGACGGGTGACTTACTGGAAGGCACTCCATGGGGTCTTTGTGCAAACAGGGTTTCGACCGAGTCGTATATCTCAGTGTCATGACGCGTCTTTATGGACGATATGACTTTCAGGGATACACTTCACGGTGTCCACTTACTGCAACCAGGGCCAGTGACCGTCTCCGATGGGACGGGTGACTTGCTAGAAGGCACTCATTCCCTTAGCCACTCAACTAACGGATCCCGCCTTGGACAGGACACACATCAACTGGTCTTAACGATGAAGTATTTCAGACGTTTAGAACTCTTTCATTATGGTTTTCGATAACAACCATGGTCCCCTTCGATTTAATCTCTTATCTTGATCCGAGATGAAATAAATTCATGTAATGGATGCAAATGAGTACAGTACAAAGTAACTATGCTTTATGCATGCTCGAGAAAGGATTGCATTTATGCTAGATGTTCAATGTATCAGACAAATTATGCATTTGATTTGATCAACCCGCTTCGTATATATCTTTATGTCGTCGATATTTTGCCCTCGCGTCTTTGCGATCGTGATTGATTTCACTTGGCATTAGTAGATATTTGGGCCATCAGGGCACTTCCCAGGGCCTGTTTACGATCTGAACGGAGGATTTGGTGAATACCTGTCATGATCGTCTTTGGATAGGGGTGGATTATGTCCACGAGGGTCGCAGTGCAATCGCATTTCGATTTGTTTAGTGTAAGTCGATTTCTGAGTGAACAGGGCACTTCCCATGGCTGAAAACAACTAAGTAGTGGGCCTGCTGACCACTTGATTAAGGTATTTGGGGCTCCTGAGTTTGGATAACCTTGTTGCGGTGCATGATTATGATATATCATGTTATGGCGGAGAGAAGTCTCCCTCTCGGGTTCGGTCAAATTTCGCCCAATTCCTCTCGATTTCGGCCGTTTCTGGCTCTTTCGGAAGGGTTTCCAAGGTTTGCAATATTGGCTAAGTGTTGGCCCTTTTGATCAAATTGCTGATTTGGCCCACTTAACATTAACCGTTGACGAATCCAGTCCGGGGGATGGATAGAGGGCATAGATTTGTGTCCATGAGGATCGGTTTGATCAAAAACTGATTTAGATCGAAGGTGGGCCACATCATAGAAGGCCCCACTTCCCAATCAGCGTTTGGGCGCACCTACTATGGGATGTGGGCGCATGTGGCTGAGGTGGGCGCATGTGCCCTCTCCCTCAAGCGCATGTGATGAGAAGAAAAGGAAGGAGAGAGAGGATGGATGGGAGGTGAGCGCATGTGGCCTGCATGGGCGCATGTCATTATGCCCCTTAGTGCATATTTGCACATTCCCCTCCAAAGTATGGGCACATGTCATGTGACTTTGGAGAAATTTGAATCTTCTCCTTCCGGTGGGAGAAATCCCTTTCCAGTGATGGCATCCAACGAGGGTATGGGCACATGTCTATAGCCCATGGAGAATTCCGGCAAGGATTTTTACCTTGTTCTAATGATCCTTCTCAGAAAATGAAGCCCCCTCCTGATTTAGAAGAGTGGGGTATTTATAGTATGTTAATCGGGTATCGGGTACCTGGCGTATGTTGTCTGCAAAAGGTAGGGCATGCGCATGCATTTGGAGAGAGGAGTCATGTGCATGTGATGGGGATCATGCGCATGTCACCATGCATCAGGCCCATGTGGCTTGGTGTGGGCGCATGTACCCTTGGTATGGGCGCATGTGGCCTCTGTGTTGGCCACATGTGGCCACACTTAGAATATTTTCATGATTTTTTATATTTTTATTTTATTTAGAATATTGAAAAGGGAGAGAGAGAGCTCTCATGCGCATGTGGTGAGAGGGCAAATGCATGTCTCCTCATGGCCTCCGCATGTGGAGAGAGAGTGGACGAATGCATGTTCCATCACTTAGAATATTTCAGGTTTTGGGCTCCGACGGGCGACCTTCAAAGGGGGGCTACCTTTTCGGAGACTGAGGTCACTGATGCCAAGTCGCTTTTAGGCCATGATTGACCTCCTGCATGAACGGGGTGGGGTACCGATGGTCATCTACTGTGAATTTTGCTAGTTCCTTCCCAATTTGGACCCTCCGATCGGCTATTTGTACAAGAATATTATTCGGGAAGCGCGCACGTAGAAATATACATCGCAAGAACTTCAAACTTGCTACTTAAGGTTTTTCGGGCATTTCGGATCATTTGGCGGCCATTCGCATGTCTAATTCCAGCCCAAAATGGTACCTGTAGGCTTTCGGTCTCTTTGGGTCAGCTCCAGACGGGCAAAACGCATTTCGGTGCGCGCAAGTAAGGATATGCATCGCTCGACTACTTGCAGGTTAAGGGTTTTAGGGCATTTCGGATCATTTGGCAGTAATCCACATATCCGATTTTGCCCCGAAATAACATTTGTAGGTTTTGGTCACAATCGCGCATGTTAGGGTTGCACTGGCATTTTTTGAGTATTTTGGATCTCGAAATCATTCCAAATCGTCGTAGATGGATCGCCGAATACTGTTTTACAATGGGTGATAATTCGAGCCCCAACAGTAGAAAAGGGGCTAAACCATCAGGGATCCACCTTTAATTCATTCACAAGATTTGATTTATTGGTCCAACTATAACTCAACTGGAATTGAATAAAGATTCATTTCAATCGGAAGACGAAACAGTTAAACCATTTGCATATTTCATAAAAGATGGTGATCTGAACCGATTGATTTGACCATGAAGCACTCGTTAGTTGATCGCAGGAAATTCCAAGCATCCACTGTGCCCGGAGTCGACAATGGATCAAGGAATTGTACAGATCAACAACTTTGCCAACAAGTCAACCGATAAGATCACAATTCATGCGATCAAATGCATACTTACAAGATAGGAGGCTTTGATTGACCGATCCAACCGTTAAGATCTCGTCTATCGATCGTAGGGAATTCAAAGCATCCAATGTGCTCAGAGTCTACAATGGATCAAGGGATTTTACAGATCGATGACTTTACCTGCACTAGCTCGATGACCGTAGGGAATCCAAAGCATCCAACGTGCCTGGAGTCGATGATGGATCAAGGGACTTTATCGATCATGAACTAGCTAATTGGTGTGCAAGGGATCCCAAGCATCCAACGTGCCCGGAGTCGACGATGGATCAAGGGGCTTGCACAACAATAGCGTCTGCCGAGGTGGATAACCGAACCAATCAACCAAAGAAAACTCCAACATTTACACCACACAATGTTGAACCAAAAGAACCAAAGCTTGCAAATTTCTTCAAAGGCTTCACCCCTAGCCTTAGCTAGAAGTTTAGCCAACCATGCTACAATGGAAGACTAAATTCTCTACAAAAGAGAAAACTATTCTACACTACAAAAGAAAGAAAGAAAGAAAACTAAAGAGAAGAGAAGAGTTGTAAAGAATGGGATTTGAGGAGTGGGATGAGATCAGATGATGGTGAAGAGCTTCGATTTTCTGTGGATGACGTCCAGCCTTGCTCCAACTTGGACGGTGATGATGAAGAGCTTCTGTCCATGGACAGTTGCTGAAGCTTGCACGGCTGGAGTTCCTCTAACTTACACGTGTGCTGGAGATGGAGGCTTCCACCGTTGATGCTATGGACACGTGATCAGCTGCCCCCTTTTACTTGCACGTGCACACTGTTGCACATTCAAATAGTGGAGTCCACTTTGATGGCTGGATTTGTTGCAGGTGAGATGTGGGGTCCACCCATTACTGTGGATTGAAGGCCACTGTACACGTGGTGAAGAATGACATGGAGAGTCCCTTTATAGTTGTTGATGATGAACGGTTGATGGAAATGATGGGTCCGTGTTTAGGATTTGATTAATGGCTAGAGAATGGACGGTCATCTAGAACGTGTAGTTGTTGTTGACCGTTGGAGTGTCCTCCTATCGTGATGCAGGTGCTGATCTTCAGTTGATGGATGGTGCTTGATGAGGAAAACTATCCATTGCTGGACGTTGGACAACCCATCTGACTGATGGATGGTTGTGCAGGCGTTGTTCGTTGCTATTGTCCACCTACTTTTCTTGATCATGGAGATGGATGAACAATGAATGACTGATCTACACTAGCACGAGTGCTGGAAGTGGAGATGAAGGTGGGACCCACTGGAAGATCAGCACATGATGGACGTGTTGGCTCTAGTAGCTTGTAGATGGCTGCACGTGGAATGAAGGTGGGCCTGGAGGGATGGACGGACGGTCTTGATGATCCCCATAGCTGGTTGTGAGGTGCATGGGCGCTGGACATTGCACATGAGTAAAACATCCACTGTACGCTGGTCATGGATGGTTGTGGATGGCTGGAATTTCCTGAGATGTCTTTAGCTACCAAACATGATGTGGGGTCCACTTTGCTAATATAATACAGTGGAAAGAATGGCCCACTTTACTGGACGTGTGAAAAAGGTTGAAGCCTTCTCCATGCTGGCACGTGTGAGAGCTGAGACCTGGTCACTTTACGTGTGATGGTGGAAATGTTTCCACTTGCTTGATGCACGGTTGGCCCAACATGTGGACATCCAATCTTGACCGTCCAAACCGTAGAACATGATGGTCCTTCAATCTTTACGGTTCAACTTCCTTAAGGATCGCCACATACTTTATCTTGATCACTTTAAGGCCTTTAATCGCCTTGATTGGCTCGGATCTTGTCCAACTTCTCCTGATCACCTGAAGACAGAAAATTCACCTAATGAGGGATAATTAACCAGAAAAACAATGATAATGCCCTTAACAACCAAGGTTAATTATACAATATTAGGTACTCATCAAAATCTACCCATCAGAAACTCTTACTGTTCAGACGTGCATTCATGCATCATGTCATCTATGAGAATATACGAGGATTAAAGCAGACTTTCAAGTATTAGTTCGATTCTGTGAAGTAGAGACCGTACTTCGGTACAGGCAGTGTGTGGGGTGCTTAACCTCTTCCTACCCTGTAACCGTGATCCCTTACCTCGAGTCTCTGACCGCAGATCAAAAAGAGTCATCTTAGAGAAAGGAATCTTCAGATCCCCTTCTCTAACGTTTCTACGGGGTCTAGCCGACTGTAGATTCGAAGTAACTGGCTAGTGGCGACTCTGGTCTTATATAAACTCATTTAAGCACATCCATTTTAACACGACAACCAAACAAAGCCCTCGAGAACGAGGCAAGCCAGTGGCACAAACGGAGATTCGCACGCACACACCTCTTCTTTCTTTTTTCCGAAAGGGAAAGGAAGGACGTCATGTGGGAGCGCGGAATGGCGAGGGTCCACACTCAGGCTATCCAACAGCCGAGTTAAGCATTTACGAGACATCGATCCCCATTATTCATAAGAAATTGACATGAACAGGAGTCCATCGGACCCTATACTTAGCCACTTGCAGGCATCGGAAATAGCCGATCCAGCCTATTGAATTTGGATCTTCAAAAGATCTTGGCTCGATAAAGCCTACTTAATCCCAAATAGATCATTGAAAATACTCAGAAGAAAGAGTGTTCTCGAAGACGAGCCGCCCGACTCCAGAAGAAATACATTTACTTTACTATACAAAGCTCTATTCATCCCGGATAAAGGTCCGAGGCTAAACCTAAGGGGTTATGCTTACCACGAGAAACCACAAACAAAGAGTTCAAACTAAGCTTGAAACATCCTGCTATGGATTGCCACTATGAAAAAGACAGTCGATGCCCTACCCATCGACAACGGGTCTGTCGGTTGAGCTGATGAGGCAGTTGCGGATTGCTTTCCTAAGGTCACCATGTTCACAGTAACATGCGCGGGCTTTAGGTTATGCCGACCAACATTTGAGGATCGTGTATTCCAGCGGTCACCTATTCACAGTAACAGGCGCGGGCCCAGAGTTGCACCACTCGATTAAAAACCTCGTTCAGGAATGTTGCGGAGTGCTCTCCTAAGGTCACCCGTCATAAAAATACGGGCGCGGGCCTTGGGTTATGCCTACCAACATTCGAGGATCGTATATTCCAGCGGTCACCTGTTCACAGTAACAGGCGCGGGCCCAGAGTTGCACCACTCAAATCCTGACAGTCTCTCAACCTGGACAATCCGAAAGAAAATGGGACATAGACATCCGGCGTGTTTAATAAATGTGGCCTAGTCCATAACAAGAAAATAAAGGTCTAAACGACCATGAACTCAAGACCATAATCCCCGGTGGATTAGTCTTTTGCCTTCTAATCAAGGGTGATTAACCGTTGATGTAATTAAAGGCTAGTGACCAGTATCACAGCCTGGAATGTAAAAGATATCAGAATCTATGGAATAAAATTCGCCTTGTGATATCTCTCTCTTGTATACACTTTGTGATTGCTTATGATTGTCGATGAATGTCTCTATACTCAGAATTTCCCCAGAATAAAAGAAACACAGGAAAAAGAAGGACTGCTGACGAGCAGTTTTGATCTTTTTTTAAGTTCTAACAAACTGGCGACTCTGCTAGGGAATGATGCAATACCAGAATCTCTGGTTATTTCTAAGTACATAGAGATTCTGCGATAAATCATTTGCAGACACTGATGTGTATGTAAGAAAGGTTACCGCAAGGAGAAATGTTCGGCGCCTTCACGGGCGCCAAACTGGCGACTCTCAACGGGAACGTTCTTCCCTTCATCTTTAAGGCAAAAGAATTTCGAAGCTTTGCATTGCATGCATGTAGTTTGTACTTGTATGTTTCTGTCTATCCACTGTCAAGCCGTATTGCGATTGGTAAGGTCGCGTCCCCTCTCTTTCTCAAGCGCGCGGAATATTCTAATGCATGTATGACTGTGCAGAGAGAGAGAGAGAGAGAGAGAGAGAGAGAGAGAGAGAGAGAGAGAGAACCAAACAAATGGCATCTACGATGATCTTCTTAACGTCTGGAGGATTCTACTTCCCCCATCTGGCAGCAACCCCTGAAGCCGGATGGCAGATTGTGCAGAAGCGCAAGACCATCAAGAAGACTGAGAACAAGGAGGTTATTATAGCTGAAACAGGGATGACAGCGAGGGTACAGGGCAGAACAGAGAGACGGTGGAAGCCAGTCTACAGGGGCGACGCCCGCAACTCTAGCAGAACTACTGTGTCAACCAGGCTAGAGTTCTCCTTCGCCGATATCGACTTCCCAGCAATACCGAAGACAGCACCGCCAGCCAAGATACTGAATAGATCCGCTGCCCGATAGTCGACTAAGACGACGATGAAGACAACCCCTACTGAAGTCGCTGTGATCAAGACGAGGCCACAGCGAGTGCAAGTAATGATGGTGCAGGTCACCGAAGGAGAGGCGAGTGAGCGATACCCAGAGCTGCCTCCAATCCAAGAACAAATAGATGAGATTATCCTGGTCCAAGAGGACACGGCTAGAGAGATTTGAGAGATGAAAGAAGCACTGTTGGCTTTAGTTGCCCAGGGGGCAAATAGAAGCCCAGCCGTACCTACTCGACAGTCTGTAGAAGAATGTCAGGGGGCAGCAGGAGAACCAGCGACGCCGAACCACAAGCTCGCCCGAGAAACGTTGTGTTCGGACGTGTACCGCCACTACCATCTCAAGCCACAAGAGAAGAACTGTCTCAGACAGTTGCGGACCTGATGCGTCAGGAAAGAGAAAAGGAGAAGAGAGGAAAGTATGTATACCGGGTGACGTACTTACCCGAGGTCGACAACCTCCCATTTCCCAACAATTTCAAGCGTCCGGACTTCCCCAGATTCGATGGCAGAGGATCGCCAGAGGAACACATGGCTCAATTCATGACAATGATGGGCAACCTGTCGACAATTCCCCAGTATTGTCTCAGATTGTTTGGCTCGACGCTCACGAGCAAGGCATTCCAGTGGTACATGTCACTGCCCGTAGGGTCAGTCAAATCCTGGGAGCAGATGCAGGACCTGTTCATCTCCAAATCCTTCTCTACTGAGCGAGAAGTCTCACTGACAGATTTAGCCTTGGTTCGTCAAAGGCAGGGAGAGTCAGTCGAGAAGTTCATTGACAAGTGGGGGACTATAGCAGCACAGTGCCGGGAACTGCCCAGCGAATCTGAGCAGGTCAAGATGTGCATACATGCCATGGATGCGATGATTTCATTTGGCTTATCTAAACACAACTTCTCGACGTTCCGAGACCTAGCTACGAAAGCCCACCTGGTGGAAGGAGCCGCGTTCAGAGCGTAGTTCAAGGCAGAGAAGCCCAGGAGAGAAGCCGGAAGGATGATAACATCTAACTACGTCGATAAAGGAAAGGGCTCGAATGACAAAAAATGCCCAAACACTGAGCATAAAGTCGAGGTCAGGCCAGTAACCACAACTCAAGACAAAGGCAAGAGTTTTCAGAGGCCGCGACATCTTACGGTTGAAGAGCGTAATCGAGCAAACGGACCTTATACCTTCGACATGGAAGATCTGGTTCTAATCATGGAATAGCTGGTCGAAGAAAGGTTGATAAGACTGCCAGAATGGACACACCCGGAGGAAGCGAAGATGGTCGATCATCCCAGCTACTGCAGGTATCATCGTGTGACTAGCCACAAGACTGAAGACTGCTTCGTCCTAAAAGGAAAGATTCAACGGATGATTAACGATGGCACCATCAATATGAAGGTGGAAGAGGCGAGCCGGAACACTGCGACAGTGGTGTCTGCCCTCCCTATGCCAGTCCAAATTCCAACGGCGAATCCATTCCCAGAATCGAAAGAGCTAAGGACACTTGTGAGCAGCAAGAAGAGGCTAGAGAACAAAAGAAGACTCTTGGAGAAAGAGAGGAAGATGAAGAACAGAATGAGAAGAAGAAATGTTGGACAAGAACAGCCACGTGCACAACCCATTTAGTGCGCCATGGTCTCAGTGGTCGCTCAACCAGGGGCCAGTGACAAGGACCAAGTCCTAGAGAAAGGGGAAGTCAATGTAGTGGCTCTGCGGTCAGGAAAGCAAGTCATACAGAGAGAATTTTCGAGGCGACCGGACCCTAGAAGAACGAATGTGGTCATAGGTGAGCCATCAGGGACACCTCGAGAAAAAGAACCGACAGAAGCAGTCAATGAGCCAGCAGCTGACCAACGAGATCACGCTCGAGATAAGGCACCGGTGATTTATGATGTGGTGTCTCATCTGAAGAAGGTTCTGGCCCAACTCAGCATCTACGATGCCCTGTGCCTTTCAAAGAAATATCGAGAAATGTTGCTCAATGCATTGCTCGATCAAGAAGCCCGTGAGGTCATGATGGCAGAGATCGAGTCAGAGATGGAAGAAATGAAGATAACAGGAACTAAGGGTCGACCCACAGAACAGGTCATGCAGATTGACCGGTCGTCCATGATCACATTCTCTGAAGAAGACAGAACGATTATCTTGACAGACCACAACCGCCCGTTGATGGTGACAGGCCTCATCCGAGACATAGAGGTCCGAAGATGCATGCTAGACGACAGATCCACTGTGAATATTATGTCTCTGAAGACATTGCAGTAGTTGGGTTTCAGACAGATAGCACTTCGCCCAAGCGCCATGGTTATCCAAGGGTTCAATCAGGACGGCCAGCGCGTCCTAGGGTCCATTACTGTCATGCTGGAGATAGAAGAATTGAGCACCAAAGTCACCTGTCAGGTGATCAATGCGATGACGACATACAATGTCTTGTTGGGACGACTGTGGCTTCATCAATATGGTATCATTCCCTCGACATATCACCAATGCTTCAAGTACAATAGGGATGGCGTCCAGTATAGAGTGGTGGCAGACCCGAGGCCCTACTCCGTCACTGAATCCTTCCTGGAAGATGCGCAATACTATCAGGAGAGCCAGGGGGCCGAGGCCGCCAGAAAAGCCAACAAACCAATAGAGGTGGCACAGGGGGCAGAACCCCAAGGCGAGAATCCAAGACAAGCGAACGAAGCTCCGCGAGTGGTCGCTGAAGCGACAAGGGCTCACAGAGGAAATCCGTTGCAAAGGAAGAAGTTTTATCTGATCTTGAAGCACCTCCGGAAGGAAGGGCAATCAGTGTTGAAACAGATGACAAGCCAATAGATGAGTGTGTTACAGTCTAGCTTCAATATGCTGGTGCCAAAGATTGAGAGGACTCGTCCCTTTCCTAAAGCTCCGAGCCAGTTCTGCTTGCCGCCGACAATGGGAGCCGGACATGAGATAAGGTTTCAGGCTAGACTCCGCAACCCGTTGCAGATCGAAGAGAACGCCAGTAGAGACACTGCCCATTGAAGAAGAAAGATATAGCAAGGCCAGTAGGAACATCATGAGAAACATGGGGTTCATTTGTTCAGAACCACCAGCTCGGAAAGGCATGCTAGCACCCTTCGAAGTAAAGATGAAGGTATACAGAGGAAAAGAAGCCCTGGGGGCCGGATGTGAGATCAAGCATATTAACATGGTGACAATTAGTCCCGTGGAAGAGGTGAGGCCCGTGTTCGCTTCCCCAAGTGTAGGGTTGCGATGTAGTAATAAACTCGGTAATACCGAGGTCGATCCACAGGGACTTATGTAGGATGTCACAAACTCATCCACAAGTTTCTATTGAAGCTAACAATCAAAGTTTGAATAGAATGTGCGTGATTAACAGTTTAAGCTAAATTGAATGTAAACAATTATAAGAAGGTACTAGGGGTTCGAGGATTCACTTGTAGCAATCCTCGATGTTCAATCCGCTGTGGTTTCCCATTCTCTCAACTAGAATCACCAGTCAGGCCTATCTAGTCGGATGATAGAACTGTTAAACCAGAAGTCTGTAACATGTAAGTTCTGTGCATAGAGTTCACTCAACTCTAGGCTGATCTGAGCATGCTCATTGCATAGGTCATTCACCTTTTCTATAGGTCCAGTTCCCAATCATAACCATCCTCAAGTCTTCTCACAAGACAAGGCTAGATCATGATTTGAACTGGATTCAAATTATATGCACAGTCCATACATATTCCAGATAATCAACCAAAACTAGAACTTTGGCATGAAGCCCCTTTATGAAGAGCTTGGTACTAGAGCGCACTCCAATTCCTCGGATCATACAGGTCTAGACCGTTGCAAACAAATTAAGAAGATAAGTAATTCATCCAAACATCCATGAGTCATCACAAGACTAAGAGAAATTACTTAAAAACTTGTATAAACTTCAAACCTTAGTTCATAATCATGAATTCCAAACTGAAAACCACTTAACTACGAATTAAAACATCTTGGATACACTACAAGCTTCACCTCTTAGCCCTAGCTAAGAGGTTTAGCTGCTCATGATCCAAGGAAACATGAAACAACTATAAAAAGCATAAAAACAGCAAAGCAAACCAAAAGGAGTTGTGAAACTCCAATCTTCACTTCCACAGCCTCCAACCTCGCTTGAACCCTTCTAGGATACCTTAGGAACAATCCCTAGGTGTCTATTTATAGTCTGAAGGTTCCACGACTTCGGAAGAATCGAGAAAGTGCGTAACACTTACGCAGCGCAGAGAAAATCGGACGTTACTTAGGAGTTTCTAAGTCAGTACACCTGGCCGACCGGTCACGACCGGTCGGCCTCAATACACGTTCATTCCAGCAAGCATGGCCGACCGGTCATGACCGGTCGGCCTTGTAAAGCATTAGTCCAGCAAGCTTGTCCGACCGGTCATGACCGGTCGGACGTTTTCCTTTATACTTCAGTAGCCACGGCCGACCGGTCATGACCGGTCGGCCTTGTAAAACCTTCCTCCAGTGACTGTGTCCGACCGGTCATGACCGGTCGGATGTCTTCAGCACTTCCCCCATGTACATGGCTGACCGGTCACGACCGGTCAGCTCCCTTTTCTTCTTGTGTTCTTCCTTTCTTTCTTCTGCTTTCTTCTTTCCTTACTTCTTTCTTTGTTCCCTTCTTCCTTCGGCTCTCTTTGGATCTTCATTTCAGGTTCTAAATCAGCTCTTTTTATCTTCAATTCTGTGGGGCCACTCTCAGTCCTGTAGTCACAAAACATGCATTGGATTAGCCTACAAACCATATAAACCTTGCACAATGAGTGAAGAATTGGGGTTAGAATATGCACAATTAAGAGCTCAACACACCCCCCAACCAGCATTTTGCTAGTCCCGAGCAAAACATGCGTGAAACTAATCCTATTCTTCAAAAACTCAACTCTCCTTCAGAAACCCTCCTTCTATACATTCCAAGGTACATAAGCATAAGATTCAAAAATATTAGGCGACAGAGGTTGAAACCGTAAACCCTCAAAACATAATAAGCATTTATATGAAATTCCCGCTGATTGGTTGATAAATAGAAAGACTTGAACAAATTTCACCTAGTGTGGGTAGTGAAAATTCATTCCACGAGTTTCTAGGATTATCTTCTTCATAGATCAACTAAACTATAGAACTCAAGGTACATAGAGCCACATCAAGCCAATGACAGGAATTTGCCTTACCGTCCTTCCGACGACTTTCACACTACGTCCCATTTCCGGCTTTGGTTACGGGTAGACCATCCCCCGGTTGGTAGTAGGTAGCCCTAATCGGAATTCTCCACCATTTTTCCACATTCCCAATTTCATCCTTCCTTTTCCTTTTTCTTTTTAAATTAGATAGGATTTTTACAAATCCATACCTTTCATTATTTTCCCATGGACAAGGATGGACAAAGTACCCCGGCCTGATTCCTCAATACCTTAATTCAAAGTTTAGCTAATTCATAAGTCACATAATCCCTTCAACTCATGAAAATCGTGTAATGTGAACTAGGTGTAAAAGTGTTCAGGTTTTCTATCAATCACAAAAATAGGGGAGTTCACATATAAAAACCATTATGCTGTGAGGAATTCCAGACTTCCAGCCCTATACACTTCATATCTCCTCCTCTTATGCTAATATCAACTCGAATGCCTAGAACCAGTGTTTTCCAAAAGAGTTTCAAATCTTTGAAAAATCGAAAAAATTTCCACATGATTGCTTGAAATGTTGCAAATCGCTGAATTCATCCAAGAGATCCTACACCCCCCAACCAAATCTTACATTGTCCTCAATGGAAAAGATGTGCAATGAGCAAAACATGAGAGCAATTCGAAAATAAAAGGGAGTGAGGAAAGATAGTACCTGAGAGAGAGAAAAGTGAAGATCTTCCTCCTTCTAACAAACCTATGAAAACGAAAACAAAAGCAGCAAAATCCTATTCCTAACTACTCTATATCTCCATCAGACTAGGAGATCAATCATCCTGATACACAGGATCATTCAGAGGTATGGACATACCTTCTGAAGGGAAGTTCTCAAAGAACGGCTTCAATCGCTGCCCATTTGCTTTAAAAATGTTGCCGTTCCTTGGATTTAATAGCTCAACAGTCCCATATGGATAGACAGTTTGCACAATGTAGGGACCGGTCCACCGAGATCTCAATTTTCCCGGAAATAGATGTAAGCGAGAATTATACATGAGGACTTTTTGATTTATCGTGAATGTCTTGCGAAGAATATTCTTATCATGGAATATCTTCGTCTTGTCCTTGTAAATTCTTGCATTCTCATAAGCTTCATTACGGATTTCTGCAAGTTCATTCAATTGTAGTTTGCGTAACGAGCTTGCCTTGTCAGGATTGAAATTCATCTTCTTAATAGCCCAATATGCCTTATGTTCCAATTCCACAGGTAGGTGACAAGCCTTCCCATAGACAAGTCTATAGGGAGACATTCCAATAGGGGTTTTAAAGGCAGTGCGGTAAGCCCAAAGCGCATCGGTAAGTCGAAGTGACCAATCCTTGCGATCGGGATTCACCGTTTTCTCCAAAATGTGTTTAATCTCCCTATTGGATATCTCAGCTTGTCCACTAGTTTGTGGGTGATAGGGAGTGCTCACTTTGTGTGTAACGCCATATTTCTTCATTAAGGCTGCAAAAGGACGATTGCAAAAGTGAGACCCTCCATCACTTATGATGACTCGAGGCGTTCCAAATCGGGAAAGAATATTTTCTTTTAAAAATCGAATGACCGTTTTATGGTCATTATTCCGGCAAGGAATGGCCTCGACCCATTTGGAGACATAATCAACAGCAAGTAAGATGTATAAATTTCCAAAAGAAGATGGGAATGGGCCCATGAAATCGATGCCCCAACAATCAAAAATTTCGATAATTAAAATGGGATTAAGTGGCATCATATTTCTACGGGAGATTCCTCCTAGTTTCTGACAAGGTTCACATGCTTTGCAAAACTCATGTGTGTCTTTGAACATGGTGGGCCAATAAAACCCACATTGCAGAATTTTCGCTGTGGTCTTTTTGGCTGAAAAATGGCCACCACATGCTTGAGAATGACAGAAGGAGATGATACTTTGTTGCTCATCATTTGGGACACATCTCCTTATGATTTGATCGGGACAATACTTGAACAAGTATGGGTCGTCCCATAGAAATTTCCGTACCTCTGAGAAGAATCTATCCTTATCTTGCTTTTTCCAATATGTAGGAATTGTACCTGTAGCAAGATAATTAGCAATGTCCGCATACCATGGCAATTGGGAAACAGCAAAAATTTGTTCATCAGGAAACATGTCATTGATTGCAGTCGTTTCAGGGGAATCAGTGAGGACAAGTCGAGAGAGGTGGTCAGCTACTACATTCTCTACTCCTTTCTTATCACGTATTTCTAAGTCGAATTCTTGGAGTAGGAGGATCCATCTTAATAACCGTGGTTTAGCATCCTTCTTAGAGAGAAGATACTTAAGCGCGGCATGGTCAGTGAATACAATGATCTTGGATCCAATCAAGTAGGATCTGAACTTCTCCAAGGCAAAAACTACGGCTAAAAGTTCCTTTTCAGTAGTGGTGTAGTTTGCCTGGGCTGAGTTTAGGGTTCTACTTGCATAGTAGATAACACATGGCTTTTTATCTTTTCTTTGGCCTAACACGGCCCCAATAGCATAGTCGCTAGCATCGCACATAATCTCAAAAGGAAGGCTCCAATCAGGTGGTTGCATTATTGGGGCGCATGTCAACATGCCTTTAAGGGTGGTAAAGGCCTTTTGACATTCTTCACTCCACTCAAATGAATTTTCCTTTTGGAGTAGGTTGCATAAAGGACGAGAGAGTGAACTGAAATCCTTTATGAACCGTCTATAAAATCCTGCGTGTCCTAAAAAGGACCGTATATCTCGTATGCTTTTGGGTGGTGGAAGGTTAGAGATAAGGTCAATTTTCGCCTTGTCCACCTCAATTCCATTTTGTGAAACGATGTGACCAAGTACAATTCCTTTTTTAACCATGAAGTGGCACTTTTCCCAATTGAGCACAAGGTTCTTCTCTTCACATCTTTTTAGCACAGATTTCAAGTGCTCAAGGCACTCATCAAAGCTACAACCGAATACGGAAAAATCATCCATGAAGACTTCGAGAATTGTCCCCACCATGTCAGAAAAGATGCTCATCATACAACGCTGAAAGGTGGCAGGGGCATTACATAGTCCAAACGGCATCCGTCGATAGGCGAAAGTGCCGAATGGACATGTGAATGTAGTCTTTTCTTGGTCTTCACGGGCAATTTCTATTTGGTTGTACCCTGAATAGCCATCAAGAAAGCAAAAGTGGGAATGACCCGCCAACCGTTCTAAAATCTGATCAACAAACGGTAGGGGGAAGTGGTCTTTCCTCGTGACAGTGTTTAGCTTCCTGTAGTCAATGCACATTCTCCAACCGGTAGTGACTCTAGTTGGCACGAGTTCGTTATTGGCATTGGCTACGATGGTTATTCCGGATTTCTTAGGCACCACTTGAGTTGGGCTCACCCATTGGCTATCAGATATTGGGTAAATGATACCTACATCCAATAGTTTCACCACTTCGGCCTTAACCACATCCTTCATATTTGGATTTAGTCGTCTTTGTGGTTGCCGGGATGTCTTTGCATTTTCCTCAAGGTGTATGCGGTGAGTGCAAATCAGTGGGTCTATGCCTTTGAGATCCGCAATTGTCCATCCGATGGCACTCTTGTGCTCTAATAGAGTGGCTATTAGCCTACTCTCTTGTTCCTCATCCAAGTGGGAAGAAATCACCACTGGATATGTCTCATCTCGACCTAAATAAACATATTTTAGCTCACTTGGCAATGGTTTTAGGTCGAGTTTTGGCACCTTAATGTTGGATGGGAGGGCCTTGTTCTCATTTATAGGCAAAGGTTCAATTGGGGCCCTCCATCTTTTATTTTCACGCACCAGCATCACATCTAGAATGGCATCCATCTCTTGTGTTGTATCATCATTCATATCATGGAGATGGGCCACACAAGCCTCCAAAGGGTCGGAAAATAGTGACAAGGGGATTGTATCTTCCATGAATGATTCGATCATGTTTAATTCGTGGATATCATCATCAACTTCCCGTGGTTGTTTGCATAACTCAAATATGTTAAGCTCAAGGGTCATATTTCCAAAGGACATTTGTACAAGTCCGTTTCTACAATTGATAATGGCATTTGAGGTAGCTAGAAACGGCCGTCCAAGTATGACGGGAATTTGAGTACCGGTGCCTATCATGGGATGTGTGTCCAAGACAATAAAATCTACTAGATAGTAGAATTTATCAACTTGGACTAGAACATCCTCTACCATTCCTCTCGGTATCCGGATGGATCTATCAGCAAGTTGGAGTGTGGTTTTGGTGGGTTTCAATTCACCTAACCCAAGTTGTTCATAGACCGAGTATGGAATGAGATTCACACTTGCCCCCAAGTCGAGTAGGGCTTGTTTAATCTGGTAGTCTCCTATGATACATGATATGGTTGGACTACCCGGATCTTTGTATTTTTGGGGCACCTCTTGTTTGATGATGGCACTCAAATTCTCAGCCAAAAGCACTTTGTTGTGAACATTATGTTTTCTTTTGATTGTACACAATTCCTTTAAAAATTTGGCATAAGATGGTATTTGTTTTATTGCATCCAACAGCGGAATGTTGATCTTCACCTGCTTGAAAACTTCCAGAATCTCCAGATTTTTATCTAAAGGTTTAGGTGAAATCAACCTTTGTGGAAATGGGGCAACCGGTTTGTATTGTCTTTCCGGTTCTTTCTCTTGTGGAATATTGTTTGGGCTATCATCCTCTTTGGGAATTTCCGGATCCTTAGGCTTGGGGGCCTTCACCGGATTGGATTTATCAATTTCTTTCCCACTTCTCAAAGTGGTGATAGCTTGGACATGTTCCGTATGGTGGGAGGATGAGCTTGCATCTTGTATCTCATATTGGGTCCTTGGGTTAGGAAGAGGTTGGGCAGGGAGTGTGCCCTTCTCTCTAACACTAAGGTGAGCTTCAACTCTAGCCAAAGATGTTTTCAATTCATTGATGGCTTGGTTTGAGTTTTGATTGAATTTCAATTGCTCTTGCATGAACCCATCTATTTTTAGAGAGTTTGTCTTGTTATGCTCATTCTGGACTGATACAAATGCACCCAACATCTCTTCTAGTGATACTTTTGGAGTGTTGTTTGCATTTGCATTGGGCCCATTCTTCCAACTGAAGTTGGGATGGTTCTTCCAATTAGGATTATACGTGTTAGAGTTTGGAGCACCATATTGCTGCTGATAACTGTTTATGGCATTTGTTTGTTCTTGTAAGATGCTTTGGACTGCTGAAATTGTGGGACAATCTGGTGTAGCATGTTGATTTCCAGCACAAATTCCACAAACAGTTTCAACCTCAGTGGAGTTGATTGTTTCTCCTTTCCTTAATTCCATGGCTTCGACCTTTCTTGTAAGGCTAGCCAACCGTGCACTTATGCTATCTTCTTCTGATAGGACATACATTCCTCCCTTTTCCTTTTGTTGGCCAATCTTGGAATTTGTTGGTTTAGGTGTCCCAAGATTGTGCACTTTCAGCCAATTCTTCCAGATAATCCCATGCTTCATCAGCTTCCTTATTCATGAACTCCCCATTACACATCATCTCTATAAATTGGCGCATGGATGGAATCAGTCCTTCATAGAAAAAACTTATAATCCGCCAATTTTCATAGCCATGATGTGGGCATGCGTTTAATAAGTCCTTGAATCTCTCCCAACATTGGGAAAAGGTTTCATCCTCCTTTTGGGCAAAGTTCATGATAAGGCGCTTAAGCATGTTCGTTTTGTGAGTAGGGAAGAATTTTTTTATAAATTCTCTGTGCATATCGTTCCATGACCCGATTGATCTTGGCCTTAATGCATACAGCCAACCCTTGGCTTTATCCTTAAGAGTGAAAGGGAAGAATTTAAGTCTTACTACATCTTCAGTCACATTTGCAAAGTGCATGGTGGTGATTACCTCATCAAACTCCCTAAAGTGTTGATAGGCACTTTCACTGTCTAAACCATGGAATTTAGGGAGAAGATTGATCACTCCCGCTTTCAAATCCACATTCCCTGCATTTGGTGGAAATACTATGCATGAGGGAGTGCTTGTTCTTGCAGGTTGCAAGAAATCACGTAAAGTCCTAGGTCAGGGAACATTCTCAACCACATTCTCCCCTGTTTCGGTTTGATTTTGAACCGGGTTAGGTTGATTTGTAGCCATACTTTCAGATAAAATTGGAGAATCTAGATGTCTCCTAGCACGTGGCTCTCTATCAATCCCTTCTACTATCCCCCCTTCACTTATGAGTCGGTTATTGGAATCCCGAGCCCAATGTGGCATGCAAAACCAAAAATAAGAAAAAAGAAAGGAGAATTCTTCCTCCTTTTTCTTTACTCTTCTCTAAGATCGAAGCACAAGGTGTCTTGCAATGGCTAGGCCAGAAGCAAGGATAAAGACCGATTTCTCCTGGTCAATAGGGTTCAGAAAACTCCCCACCCACTCTTTGAATCTTTTGAGAAAAAGTGCAGAAAAAGGAAAAAGAGGAGTAGAGATGAGAAAAGAAATCTCTGAGCACAAGGTGAACCAAGGCGGCTGAGCCGACCAATAGGAATCCAGGTGGCAAAAAGGCCGACCTTTTAGAGATCCAAAAGGAATCTCCACCCACTCTACAAGAGATGAATAGGAATGAAATAGGAGAAGGAGAAGAGTAAGGTTTAGAAAGATAGAACCTGATTCGCACTTGAAACTCTTGTATCTTCTTCAGCTTCCTAGAAATCCCTGAAAAGAAAAAAATCAAATAAATAAACTAAGTTAGTTTTAAAAATCTAAAAGAGTCCTAAATAGATACTAATTTCAGAAATTTGTGAAAACCGTCAAGGTCCCCGGCAACGGCGCCAAAAACTTGTTCGCTTCCCCAAGTGTAGGGTTGCGATGTAGTAATAAACTCGGTAATACCGAGGTCGATCCACAGGGACTTATGTAGGATGTCACAAACTCATCCACAAGTTTCTATTGAAGCTAACAATCAAAGTTTGAATAGAATGTGCGTGATTAACAGTTTAAGCTAAATTGAATGTAAACAATTATAAGAAGGTACTAGGGGTTCGAGGATTCACTTGTAGCAATCCTCGATGTTCAATCCGCTGTGGTTTCCCATTCTCTCAACTAGAATCACCAGTCAGGCCTATCTAGTCGGATGATAGAACTGTTAAACCAGAAGTCTGTAACATGTAAGTTCTGTGCATAGAGTTCACTCAACTCTAGGCTGATCTGAGCATGCTCATTGCATAGGTCATTCACCTTTTCTATAGGTCCAGTTCCCAATCATAACCATCCTCAAGTCTTCTCACAAGACAAGGCTAGATCATGATTTGAACTGGATTCAAATTATATGCACAGTCCATACATATTCCAGATAATCAACCAAAACTAGAACTTTGGCATGAAGCCCCTTTATGAAGAGCTTGGTACTAGAGCGCACTCCAATTCCTCGGATCATACAGGTCTAGACCGTTGCAAACAAATTAAGAAGATAAGTAATTCATCCAAACATCCATGAGTCATCACAAGACTAAGAGAAATTACTTAAAAACTTGTATAAACTTTCAAACCTTAGTTCATAATCATGAATTCCAAACTGAAAACCACTTAACTACGAATTAAAACATCTTGGATACACTACAAGCTTCACCTCTTAGCCCTAGCTAAGAGGTTTAGCTGCTCATGATCCAAGGAAACATGGAACAACTATAAAAAGCATAAAAACAGCAAAGCAAACCAAAAGGAGTTGTGAAACTCCAATCTTCACTTCCACAGCCTCCAACCTCGCTTGAACCCTTCTAGGATACCTTAGGAACAATCCCTAGGTGTCTATTTATAGTCTGAAGGTTCCACGACTTCGGAAGAATCGAGAAAGTGCGTAACACTTACGCAGCGCAGAGAAAATCGGACGTTACTTAGGAGTTTCTAAGTCAGTACACCTGGCCGACCGGTCACGACCGGTCGGCCTCAATACACGTTCATTCCAGCAAGCATGGCCGACCGGTCATGACCGGTCGGCCTTGTAAAGCATTAGTCCAGCAAGCTTGTCCGACCGGTCATGACCGGTCGGACGTTTTCCTTTATACTTCAGTAGCCATGGCCGACCGGTCGGCCTTGTAAAACCTTCCTCCAGTGACTGTGTCCGACCGGTCATGACCGGTCGGATGTCTTCAGCACTTCCCCCATGTACATGGCTGACCGGTCACGACCGGTCAGCTCCCTTTTCTTCTTGTGTTCTTCCTTTCTTTCTTCTGCTTTCTTCTTTCCTTACTTCTTTCTTTGTTCCCTTCTTCCTTCGGCTCTCTTTGGATCTTCATTTCAGGTTCTAAATCAGCTCCTTTTATCTTCAATTCTGTGGGGCCACTCTCAGTCCTGTAGTCACAAAACATGCATTGGATTAGCCTACAAACCATATAAACCTTGCACAATGAGTGAAGAATTGGGGTTAGAATATGCACAATTAAGAGCTCAACAGCCCGCTGGACCGAATGAAGTCATACAGCCGAGTTCCGCACCAGAGCAGATCGAAGATGGAGGCCAGCCCACGATAAATGAGCTACAAGAAGTTAATCTAGGGACCACTGAAGATCCGAGGAATACTTATATCAGTAAGAACATTCCAGAGGAAGAGAAGGAGAGCTACATTCAACTCCTGAAAGAGAACAGAGATGTGTTTGCATGGACCTATTCTGAAATGCCAGGATTGAACCCGGCAATCAGCGATGCACATGTTGAATAGTGCGAAGGAGAAGAGGTCAGTTAAGCAACCATAGAGGCGCTTCCATCCCGACATCGTCCCGAAAATAAAAGAAGAGGTGAAGAAGTTGCTTCAGGCCGGGTTTATCAGGGAAGTTCAGTATCCCAAATGGATCTCAAACATAGTACCTGTAAAGAAGAAGAGCGGCCAGATCCGGGTGTGCGTTGATTTCCGTAACCGGAATGAGGCTTGTCCCAAAGATGACTTTCCTCTACCCATCCCGGGGCTCCTGATCGATAGCACATCAACATATACAACGATGTCCTTTATGGACGGCTACTCAGGGTATAATCAGATCCGAATGGCTCCAGAAGACGAAGAGTCCACTGCCTTCCGCACGTCTCTCGGGATATTCTGTTATATGGTGATGCCGTTTGGGCTGAAAAATGCGGGTGCCACGTATCAGAGAGCGATGCAGGTAATCTTCCAAGACATGATGCATAAGCATGTGGAATGCTATGTCGATGACCTGGTAGTGAGGTCCGACGGACATCAGCAGCATCGTGAACATTTGAAGTTAGTATTTCAGAGGTTGAGGAAGAAGAGCCTCCGCATGAACCCGTTGAAGTGCGCCTTTGGGGTGTCCTCTGGAAAATTCCTTGGCTTTGTGATCAGGCATCGGGGAATCGAAATTGACCCCGACAAGATCAAGGCGATCCGAGAAATGCCTCCTCTGAAGAATTTGAAAGAGCTGAAGAGCTTCCAAGGGAGAGTCGCTTACTTGCGGCGGTTCATCTCGAACTTGTCAGGTCGTTGCCAGCCTTTCTAGCAGCTGAGGTCGTTGCCAGCCTTCTATCAGCTGAACAAGAAAGACATCAGCTTCGAATGGGACGAAGCGTGCCAGAAAGCCTTCGATTCCCTCAAAGAGTTACTCGAGAAAGCTTCGGTTCTCGCAGCGCCAATCGAGGGAAAGCCTCTGATACTATATGTAGCAGTGGGAGAGAACTCATTGGGGGCACTGCTCGCCCAGAAAAATGAAGAAGGGAAAGAGAATGCCCTGTATTATTTGAGCCGCACGCTCGTCGGCACTGAGTTTAATTACTCATCGATTGAGAAGACATGCCTGGCCTTGATATTCACTGTGAAGAAGTTGAGGCATTACTGTCTGTCATACCAGATTACATTGATCTCCAGAGCAGATCCTATCAAATTCCTGATGAACCAACCTATGTTGTCCGGGCGATTAGCCAAATGGGCCCTACTGCTATCCGAGTTCGACATCATGTATCTGCCAGTCTCGAGCTGTTAAAGGGCAGGCGATAGCCGATTTTCTAGCCGCCCACCCGATACCGGATAACATGGAAATGGAATGTGATCTGCCTGACGACCAGGCCATGATGGTAAAGGTCGCGAAGCAGTGGCGGATGTATTTCGACGGAGCCTCCAGAGCTGTAGGATCAGGAGCCGGTGTGATCTTCATCAGTCCTCAAGGCGACTTGTTGCCTTACTCATTCACAATAGTGCCGTCGTACACAAACAACGAGGCAGAATATCAGGCCCTTATCATTGGGTTACAGTTGGCACGAGACATGCGAATTCGATCACTATAAGTATACGGTGATTCTCGGTTAGTTGTGGGACAGCTTATGACGGAATATGAAGTCCGCAAGCCAGAGTTGTCATCCCTTTGCCATCAGGCCCGAGCCCTATTTGATCATTTTCGGGACAGTACAATGTCGCACGTCCCAAGAGCTGAAATTCTCAAGCAGACGCATTGGCTAACCTGGCCGCGGCTCTCGCGCACCCAGGGGGCAGCCCACTTCAAGTCACCATAGAAGAAAGGAGAATATTACCATCCCTCACAGCAGCCGAGAATGTCATGAGTGCAAGCCTTGTACATTGCTTTGAGATCACAGAAGAGGAAGATTGGAGAAGACCATTCTCTGATTATTTGAAGTATGGGTTCTTACCCGAGGATCCACAAATGCGCATTCAAGTCAGAAGGCATGCCAGCTCGTTCGTCCTTTTAGAAGAAGTACTGTATCGACGCTCCAGCGACGGAACGCTGTCAAGATGCCTGGCCCGAGAAGAAGTTCATGATACGCTGAGAGAGGCGCACAGAGGAGAATGTGGTGCCCATCAAGGTGGATGGAACCTACATCATTGAGTGCGGCACATGGGCTATTATTGGCCCACCATGGTGAAAGATGCGATGGACTACGTCAGAAAATGCCATCAGTGTCAAATACATGCCGATATCATACACGTGCCTCCAGAAGAATTGCATCAGTCAGTGATGTCTTCGCCTTTTGCGGCCTGGGGTATGGATGTGATAGGCCCCATTAGCCCCTCTTCCTCTCAAGGGCACCAGTACATACTGGCGGCAACAGATTATTTCTCTAAGTGGGCTGAGGCTGTGGCCCTGAAGAACGTGAAAGCTAAACAAGTGGAGGGTTTCATCCGGAACGCCATCATCTATAGACATGGTATTCCCGATCGGATCGTCACGGATAATGGTACGCCCTTCCGAAATGCTGTGATCGACAAGCTGTGTGCCAAGTTCAAGATCAAGCATTGCTACTCAACACCCTATTATCCTCCTGCAAACGGGCTTGCTGAGGCATTCAACAAAACCAACGTGAAGATTTTGAAGAAAACGGTGGTAGAGAATAAGAAAGATTGGGACAAATGGTTTCCCGAAGCACTTTGGGCATATCAGTACTACGCACCGCACAGCAACGCGGGCTACTCCCTATTCACTAGTATACGGCACAGAGGCCATCATCCTGATGGAAGTTCAGGTCGAGTCCCTGCGAGTAGCACTTCGGAACTCCTTGACAGATGACCGTAATGCTGAGCTTAGGATGGTCGAGCTCAATGCCTTGGATGAGAAGAGGCTCGCGGCACAACAATGGCTAGAGATGTACCAGAAGCATATCTCAACAGCATATGACAAGCGAGTCAGGGGTAGATCCTTCAAGAAGGGTGACTTGGTACATCGTAATGAAGCGACCGACATCCGCGCACACTACAAAGAGCAAGTTCGACCCTAAGTGGGACCCGATATGCATCATAGAAGAAGGCTACTCCAACGGGGCCTACCGTTTAGTGAATTTCGACGGTGGCGGAGCCGGTTTTGCAATTAATGGCCGGTTTCTGAAGAAATATTACCCCTAACAGTCAACCTATTACTTTCCTTTACATAAATATGAGAAATGTAAACTCCCCAAGAGAGGGAATGTAATAAGTAAGGATAGAAATGGAGAATGAAGTGGAGTAGAATACAGTAGATAAGCCTGTAGTTACAAAAGCTAATCAGTTACTCCGTATTCTTGCAGGTCTTCCTTACCCTTACTAGGGAGAAATAACCAAGAAGGACCATTCGTCTACGACACGAGCGTATCCCGAGTTTAGAAACCCTGGACACTCCCGAAATCGACGATAAAGGGAAGTATTACTCTTTTCATTTCATTCTACATTCATCACTTATTAGAACTGCGATTATTATTGTTATTATTGTAGACCATTCTAACACACATCACACAAACATAACACGATAGAAAAGTAATTGCTATTGTCATTTCATTTAACAAAAGTTTGGTTGACATCTTTTCGACGCCATATACATGAATGGTCAAAAGGTAAGTATCTCTTACACCAACTACAAAATTTTCTAAAGCTAAGATCCTACGATCATTTCTATACATTTGAAATCAAGAAGGAGAGCGTCGGGAGCGAAAGATCAAAGCTTCTCCAAACATCCCGATATCAGCTTGATCACGGCCACCCTGGCAGTTTCCATCGCTGACTTTGCTGTAGATAACAACTCCGCAAGATCAGGAACATGTTGAAGTTCAGCAGTCAAATCTTCCAACTGCTTGAGCGCTACTTCGCCCTCACTTTCGAGCCATGTGACCGCTATCTGACCCTGAGCAACTACTGACTCGAGATGGGCATCTTCGAAGCTCATGGCGATCTTCTCCGCTTGCAAACGCTCAAACTCAGCGTCGATTTCAGCTATACGGCCCAAGCACCCTTCATACTGCATCTTATTATTTTGTAGGGATTCTCGTGTGTTCGTCGTAGAATGCGCGTGGCGTTCCACTGCAGGCCCCAAAGACTCTACGATTCTCCGCTTCTCCTCGATAGCAGGATCGGGCTCGACACGCTCAGCAGCTGCTACGTTTGCGAGGGAGCTTTCAAACGCAGAGATGTGATTGAAAATCACGAGCGCATCAGACCCAACTACTCCGACACAAGCTTCCAGCGCTTTCATGCCAGCACCTAGCATATGCCATTCTTGTGGATCGGCCAACGCCTTCGCAAGGCTAGACAGCAGGCCCTTCAGCACGCTCTGACCAAAACAATCTAAATGTTCAAATGCAGGAATGTCCGGCATCATAGCAATGGCGATGTCAGAATCGACGGCCGCTGCAAGAAAGAATGCAAGACAAACAAATGGTGCGTTAGCAAAAATGAAAGTAAAAACTACAAGTCATAATCTACTGTAAAGTGTGAAGGATTTGTACCAGGAATGGCAGGAAGATCAACAGCAGGCTCTGAAGGTCCCACAATGCATGTCCCAGAATCAACAACTGTTTCTAAAGCTTCGCCCGGCAGTTCAATAGTCACAACCGGAGACGACGGGACGGAAGTAGCAGAGGCAGGTATCGACTCAATAAGATCTGTAAAAATAAGATAATAATAACAAAATATGGTTAGTATGATTATGCAGGAATCGAAGAAGAAAAGTACAAAGCAGAACCACAATCGCCTTTCTTACCTTGTGCTGGTGGAATGTTGAGTCCTGAATTTGACTACAGCAAAGCGTGATGTATCGACGACCTCCAACTCAACAGGACAGTCTACTCGCAATGAACAACCTGATGGAAGGACCGAAGAAGGATCAACGTTCCCCTCACGCATCTCAAGCCTAGGAACGGATTCCTCAGCGTTATCAGCACGAACGGGCAAACAAGGATGAACATCCGTCGACAACCTCCTAGTCGGTGTCGCAACAGCCTGAGAAACGAAGACTAAAGGCTCGGAAGAAGGTTGGACCCTGGGGTTGTTGTAGAGTTGTGCTTCGAGCGTAGCTATGGTAACATCATCAAGATCACCTACACCCCCGACTCCGGCGTCGTTATCATAGTAGTTCGCGAGGGAATCATCGTTGCTGTGATCATTGGTGTTGGGGCTCAAATTTGCACCCATTATAAAACGACATCCCATGGTCTAGTGGCAAAGATTTGGATAAGTTTCGAAGGTCGGGAGAGCCCCGAAAAACGCCAGCACGACCCTGATCGCTTGGTAGCGACCAAAATCCATAAACAGCATTTTAGAGAGGAACTGGACATGCGCTTCACAGCCAAATGATCCGAAATGTCCTAAAACCCTTAACCTGCAAGTTTCGAAGTCATCCAGCTCATATTTTTACCTGCACACCTCGAAATGTGTTTCGTCCCTTCCCGGAACTGACAAAAAGGGGTCCGTAAGCCTACAGCTACCATTTCAGAGCGGAACTGGACATGCGCTTCGCCGCCAAATGATCCAAAATTTCCTAAAACCCTTAACCTTGCAAGTTTCGAAGTCATCCAGCGTATATTTTTACCTGCGCACCTCGAAATGCGTTTTGTCCCTGCTCGGAACTGACAAAAAGGGGTCCCTAAGCCTATAGCTACCATTTTAAAGTGGAACTGGACATGCGCTTCACCGCCAAATGATTCGGAGCACCCCAAAACCCTTAAATAGCAACTTTGAAGTCATTACGATGAATATTTCCATGCGCGCGCTCCCCGGAACAACGTTCCTATACGACAAGCCGACCCGGAGGCTCCAAATTAGGAAGGAAGTACCAAAATTAGCAACATCTGGACTTCCACACCCCATCCCATTCATTCAGGAGGTCAATCATAGCTTAGAAGTGGCTTGGCGACAGTGAGTGCATGTCTAGAAAAGGTAGCTGTCCTTTGGAGGTCCCCCGTCGGAGCTGAAATGCTGAAATTTTCTAAGTGCTGGAATCCTGAAAATCTGGCTAAGTAGTGGGAAAGGCGCCGGCAAAGGACATGCTCCTGGCCTCTAACCACATGCGCTTGCACCTTAGTAGTGAAAGGAAGTGATCCGAACACTTTTCCGAAAAGCGCTGGGAAATGCGCCGGTAAAGCACATGCGCCCGGATCCACCACATGCGCCCGGTGTATTTTTCTCACATGCGCTTGATATTATTTCTGGTACATGCGCCGGGAAATACCCGCCGGGTAGACCCGAACTCGATTTCCCTCCTATAAATAGTGAAGTCACCTCATTTCATCAGCACGAGATCATCCCCCGCCGACCTTAGAGTGATGTAAGCACCACATGCGCTTGCTTTCACTCCCCTCGCCGGATGCCTTGGCCGGAGTGGATTCCCTCGCCGAAAACCCTCGCCGGAAAGGGATTTCCTCGCCGGAATCCCAAGTTCAGGAAGAAAATCCTGAAATTTTCTAAGTGCTGGGCACATGCGCCGGCATATCCCACACATGCGCCGGCTTATTCCACCACATGCGCCGGCTTTTCCCACCGAAAAATCTGAATTTTCTCTAAGTCTAGGAGTGACATGCGCCCAAGGTGGAGGTCCAGGCGCATGTGCACCACCACATGCGCCGGGATTGCCTCCCGAACTTCCGTTTTCCATGAGAAACAGGGCCACATGCGCCTGGGAGATGGCACATGCGCCCGGGTCCCCACCACATGCGTCCGGAAGCATGTGCAACACCACATGCGCCTGCACATCCACCCCTCCATGCGCCTGGACGTTGATGGGAGGGGTGGACCTTCGATCGTGTGCCCCGCCTTCGTCCGGAATCCAATTATGATGAAATCACTTCCGCCGGATGCGTCTCGATAAGATCTATCCATCCACCGGATCAGATTCTCCAACGGTCAATGATAAATGGCCCAAATCAGTGTTTCGGTCCAAAATAACCAACACTTAGCCAATTTGGCGGCACCAGAAATCCTTCCGAAAGAGCCGAAAACGGCAAAAAACGAGAAGAATCAGGCGGAATTGGGCCGAACCCGAGAGGAAAACTTTTCTTCTAGATGACATGATACACCATAATCATGCACCGTGAAGAGGTTATCCGATCTCAGGACCCTCGAATACCCTAATCAAGCGGTCGGCAGGTCCGCTACTTAGTCATTTTCAGCCCTGGGAAGTGCCCTGTTGGCCCGGAAATCGACCTCTGCTAAGCAAATTGAAACGCGATCTTCGTGGACATAATCCACCCCTATTCCAAGTCGTTCATCGATAATATTCACCGATTTCTTTAATCAGACCGCAGGCAGGTCCACTATTTAGTCATTTCTAGCCCTGGGAAGTGCCCTGTTGGCCCAGAAATCGACTTCTGCTAAGCAAATTGAAATGCGATCGCACATCGATCTTCGTGGACATAATCCACCCCTGTTCAAAGACGGTTATCGATAATATTCATCGATTTCTCTAATCAAACCGCAAGCAGGTCTACCACTTAGTCAATTTCAGCCCTGGGAAGTGCCCTGTTTGCTTAAAAAATTGACTGATGCCAGATGAAATCAACCGTGATCTCAAAGATGCCGAGGCAAAGCTGAAGTACTCAGGCTATCCAATAGCCGAGTTAAGCATTTATGGGGCACCGATCCCCATAATTCATAAGAAATTGGCATGAATAGGAGTCCATCGGACCCTATACTTAGCCACTTACAGGCATCGGAGATAGCCGATCCAGCCCATTGAGTTTGGATCCTCAAAAGATCTTGGCTCGATAAAGCCTTCTTGATCCCAAACAGATCATTGAAAATACTCAGAAGAAAGAGTGTTCTCGAAGACGAGTCGCCCGACTCCAGAAGAAATACATTTACTTTACTGTACAAAGCTCTATTCATCCCGGATAAAGGTCCGAGGCTAAACCCAAGGGGTTATGGTTACCACGAGAAACCACCAACAAAGAGTTCTAACTAAGCTTGAAACATCTTGCTATGGACTGCTACTATGAAAAAGACCGTCGATGCCCTACCCATCGACAACGGGTCCGTCGGTTGAGCTGATGAGGTAGTTGCGGATTGCTTTCCTAAGGTCACCCGTCATAAAAATACGGGCGCGGGCTTTAGGTTATGCCGACCAACATTTCGAGGTTCGCGTATTCCAGCGGTACCTGTTCACAGTAACAGGCGCGGGCCCCGAGTTGCACCACTCGATTAAAACCCTCGTTCGAGAACGTTGCGGAGTGCTTTCCTAAGGTCACTCGTCATAAAAGTACGGGCGTGGGCCTTGGGTCATGCCGACCAACATTCGAAGTTCGTGTATTCCAGCGGTCACCTGTTCACAGTAACAGGCACGGGCCCCGAGTTGCACCACTCGAATCCTGACAATCTCTCAACCCAGACATACCGAAAGAAAATGGGACATAGACATCCGGCGTGTCTAACAAATGTGGCTCAGTCCATAACAAGAAAACAAAGGTCTACACGACCATGAACTCATCACCATAATCCCCGGCGGATTAGTCTTTTGCCTTCCAATCAAGGGTGATCAACCGTTGATGTAATTAAAGGCTCGTGACCAGTATCACAGCCTGGAATGTAAAAGATCTCAGAATCTCTGGAATAAAATTCGCCTTGCGATATCTCTCTCTTGTGTACACTTTGTGATTGCTTATGATTGTCTATGAATGTCTCTATACTCAGAATTCCCCCAGAATAAAAGAAACACGAAAAGAAAAGAAAAAGAAAGAAGGACTGCTGACGAGTAGTTCTGATCTTTTTTCCCCTCTCTCTTTTTCTAAGTTCTAACAATTGGCACGATCCACTCCCCAGTCATCGCCAGAATAATCTACAAGCTCATCTTTGAGTCGTGACCCCGAACCATCGAGGCGTGCCACTCCCTGACCATCACCGTCTTCAGAACCGCTTTCGGCATTGTCCCCCTCGACATCTGCAGGCTCGGATTCACCTCCGTCACGATTATCGATAATTATATCTTCTTCGTCTGTAATCTCCTCTGTAGCACCAGACCGAAGCTCACCTTCTTCGTGGCTATCAGCAACAGTCGCACCTGCCACTACTTCTAGAGGATTGATCTGCAACGACGGATCCAAACTCCCCCACTTCTTGATATGTAACATTTCTGCCTTTCTTAAGTTTTTCTCAGGTGCTGACGGGCGAACTCTTGGTGTGAGTTTTATCTTGACTCTCAACTGATCTCTCGCGTGGCCTGGTGGAAAATCGTCAACGAAATCATCAGAAGGTCTAACTCCTGCCATGCCTTCCGTAGGGTCATCCTCTTCGACAGATGGAGGAGCAGTCTCTGCCGGAGGATGCGAAGATCTGACCTCTTGCTGACACCTCTGTATAGGGACCCTGAAGCAATACCATCCGTCTAACGCTCCATCTTCTTAACTACGAGTGAACGGCACGTTCAAGGAAGTCAGATGGCTGGTACCAGGAACTCCGACGGCCTCACGCTGCTCACAAAGATAACCAAGACCGTCCTTAGGAACGTCATTCAACCTTGGAAGAGAGAGATAGAGAGGGAAATCAACAGGTTTGGCATCCCGGATGCGCGCATACTGATGCCCCCACCATCTCATCCAACCATAAGAAGTCGCAGGACGTCGACTACCACCAGGCAACACGAACCTCGCACTAGTTCGCGTCAGCAAAAGTTGGTCCCACATCCACTCCCAATGGACAGGACCCGTGCCATATGCTCATTCTATCCTCGTCACGCTCGGAAGAGTTGATGGAACACCCTGATCGTAGCCGAACTGTCTGGCGAACCTGCTCGGGTAGTAAGGCTCGCGCCAGAACTCTATGCCTTCGCGGAATAGGAGAGAGGCAGTTCGGATCGATATTAGGAATTCTTTATCAGAAGAGTCAACCGAATCCTCATCATCGACGACTTCAATATCTTCATCAGCAATGGAAGCGGGAAAATGGTAGAAGTCAACTTCATTCTCACTGCAGATCCTTGAAGAAACCCATTCTGGCGTCTTAAGCACCATCTTGGCCTTCATGAACCTGATAAGAGGCGCTCGGTCCGGAAAGAAATAGGTGTGTGGCTTCATGCCATATACCCACGGGAAATAAATGCTTAACCAGCCGCAGAAATAATGCCACGGGCAATAGGCCGCATCCATTCCATCAGCAGGTTTGTCCGGATTACTGGCAACATAACCAAACGCTCTATACATGCTGCAGAGTACAGGTGGCGCTATAGCAAGACGTTGACCACTGGCAAGAGCACCTGCCATAACGAAGCAAGAAACCTTGACGCCATCAGCACTCTTCGAGCTGGGAAGCGCGACTGCGGACAACCAGTAAGCGAGGTAGCCTGCTAGCTCGCAAGTGGGAGATAATACTTTCGGGCAAGGAAACTTGCATTGGAACCTTTGTTGTAAGGCCCTTATTCTTTTAACATCAACTTTATATTTTCCGTAGTCGATCCTGAAAGAGAGAAAGGAGAGAGAATTTCACATAAGAAGCTATGCAGGAGAAAAGAGCATACATCATGAAAAGAAAGAAAGGGACGTCCCGTGAAAACTTACTTCAAGCCGTGGCTGAAGTAGACTGACCAATCTTCATAGTATATCTTTGTAATGCAGTCAAATTGTTGCAATTCATTGAACAACTCCAAACACGCCTTGGAATGATAGGCCTTCCGATCACCATTGCGCATGAAGCCAGACAATTCTTCATCAGAAGGGATGTATTCGTGATAATACCCGCTGCGTATGGGCAAGCTCGCCATCATCTTAAGATCCCAGAGGGTTATGCTCATCTCTCCTTGAGGAAGATGGAAACAGTTGGTAACGGAACTCCAGTAATTTAAGAAGCCCCTGAGAATCGTAGGATCTCGTGGAAAGAAGCTGGCAGTCGCCTCGATGGCATAGTAGAGCCCGACCTCCCTCAGCACAGCCTCGTGCCGGATCAGAATCTCCTTTGCCCAGGGGATGTAGCTGTCACGACGATTCAGATGCCCTCGGTACGAAAGCTCGTAGTCTCCCACATTGCGGACGTGCTCATAGGAAAGAATCTTTGACACACCGTCTCAAAGAAATGAGTCGGATAAGGTGCATGCGGATCACATGTAGGCATGAGGAAAGTCATCTCCTTAATCTCACCAACCTTCTGTTGCTTCCCATTGCTTCCCAGAGTGGCGGTGAGTAATTTCTCAGGAACTGAAGACCATCTCTGCACTCCATAGAATTAGCTAGGTCTACGAACATCAGATGGTTTGATGCGCGGAAAAGGTTTACACCTCATAAGAGATTTCTGGTGCAAGATGAGTTCACCATCGTAGGGATTCGTGATGCAGATGCCACGCTCAGCAACAATCTTATTGTTCTCCCATCCAATCTTCATCCTTTCATATTTCAAGTCCAGGAGCTGTGTCAATCGCTGCGCTTGACTGAGCAATTTGATTGGTTGTTTTCCTCGTCCTCCTTTCTTCTTACCTTTCTGACCTGTCAGATTTTCTTCTGCATTTTGAACAGGTATATCTTGAGGACCTGCCTCGATAGCACTCGCCACACCAGCAAGTTGGGCATACCAATAGACCCACTCTTGTTCTATTCCCCGCTTTGGAGGTTCAGGCGTTGTCTTGTTGATGAAGATGCGCACCAGCACTTCATGAGGAAGCTGCCCAATACGCTCCGAGAAATCCTTTATCTCGGGTTCAACCGTAGGAAAGAAGCGAGAGTTACGTCTTGGAGGAGGAGGGTTGGAAGGACCTTCGGCTGTTCTTTTTCGACCGCGCTTCATCGACGTTGGACCAGAAGCATGCGACCCAGAGGTTTCACCAGAAGATCCCATTGTCGCTACTGCAATTCATTGCAACGTGTAAACAGAGCGACATTAGAAAACGACTCAATACACATGGGCAAATAGCCTAACGAAATCGTACCACCAAACACAAGCACAGCATGTAGAGCACAAGCAACAAAGCTTCAAAGCAACAAAATCAAGAGCATAGCGTATCAATCATCATATTCATTTCACAACAAAGCAACTGCCATCATACATGCACGCATACATGTGATCGATGCACACACAAAATCACAGATTGAACCCACAATGCATCCATGCATTTAGCCCAAAAGCAGCCTTGACAAGTCCAGGTGCTTCTAAGCAGGTACTGGACAGAGTCAGTAGAGGGTTTCAGCATCATATATATGCAACTATTCGCACACAGCAACTTTACAGGCAATCGGAACGCTATAAGCGCACTCTGGCAGACATACTCTGAACCTGCCTAAAATAGACAGTCACGAGCTGTGACAGGCCAAAGTAGGCAGCCAACTGCAGGCCCAAGACACTAAGCTTCAATCGTGCTTGAATTTTAAGTGATCTAGCCTCAAACAGCACTGAATTTGACTGAGAAACGGAGCCGGAAATGCCATTTCTTCACCGACTGCAAAGTGGGGGGCTAAAAATGGAAATTTTAGCTAAGTGTTGGGCTCACATGCTCCTAAGGTGGAGCCCCAGGCTTATGTGGCCCCTCACATGCGCCCAATCCACAAATTTCGCAATTCAAAGTTCATCATACAAACTCTCAGGCGCATCTCCAATCTAACATGCGCCCTGCTCAGAAGAAGGGAATGAATGAGGTTGAAATTCAATGTCCCAAGCGCATGTGGCAGCACCACATGCACTCATCTTTAATTTCTAGGAAAGAGTTAAGTTCCAGGCAGTGCCCTGGGAGCATGCCCAGAACAACATGTGCCTGGGACATGCGACCACATTTTCAAGGGCGTTTGACATGCGCCTGAAGGGAAATTCCTCCATCGAAAGATGGATGGCAGGCCACGTGCGCCCACAAGGGGACCACATGCGCCTGTAGCTCGAGGGTGAGCTCTCTCACCTTGAGAAAATTAAGTTTTCTGACTCGAAAAATTTTGGAATGACTTAGTGAGTCAACTATTTATGCTTGAGCCTAGGGGACCGGTGCACTGCACTAGCATGATGTAAGCATCCAGCGCAGCACACCGGGGGGCACTTGTTGTTGATGCAAAGATTTGTCAATTACCATGGTTAAAGTGTCGTCAAGTCTGCTTGCGGCTGAAGACAGAAGCTACTCAAAGAAGATCGCTCATCCAGTCAGCTTCATAGCCTCTCCATCCAAACCTTTGATCCCAAAACCCTTCTATAGATGGCCCAATCCTTCCTAGTTACATCCTTAGCCCCATCTATAGTCCACCTTCTATAAAGATCAGCTATGGAAGGATCCATTATGGTAGATGTTGCTTAAAAGATGAAAATCAGTAATCTGCTGTCTCCGATAGGTGTCCGATCCATCGGATATGTGTCCTATAGGTGTCCGATCAATCGGACGATATGTCCGATCAATCGGAGAATTGTCCAGCAACATTGAAAATCTCTCTGGACACTTTTTCGATCACTCGGATGACTGTCTGATCAATCGGACAGGGTGCTCCGATCAATCGGAGAATGATCCGATCCATCGGACGGAATTCCAGAAAATCTCATAAACTCTCTGGAAGATTTTACGATCAATCGAAACATCTGTCTGATCAATCGGAAGAGGTGCTCCGATCCATCGGAAGCACATCCGATCCATCGGAGGAAAATCCAGAAAAATACCTAAACTCTCTGGAAGAAATTACGATCAATCAGACCATCTGTCCGATCAATCGGACAAGGTCTTCCGATCAATCGGAATTGAGTCCGATCAATCGGAGAACCTGTTTTTCAGCAAAATTCAAATCAAGCTAATACTTATGTCCGATCGATAGGATCCTATCGAGGTGACCGTTTTCTGACCGTTGAATGTCATCTCTATATATAGAACTCGGTTGGATCTTGTGAAAATCACCTTGAGCATCATCTAGGGTTTGTTTGTGCCTTCTCCTTTAGATCCCCTTCTCTCATACCCTAAGATTTGTTGAGTTCATACTTCAATCCATGTTGATCTGACCAACATTGAAGAAGCATTCAAAGCTTGGATTGAATCATGAACTCAACCCCTCTTTAATGGCATCTTGACCTACCTCTCAAAGATATACTCTTGTCATCAATGCCATTAATGGTGGTTTAGGTAGAAGCTCTCCTCATATAAAAGCCATATCCCAATATAGCCTCAACCTAAATCTCTCACCATGGAATCTACAAGGAGTCATCCGTAGCAAGGTTGCTGATCGAGGGAGCTGAAGAAGGTATCTTCCGTGCAAGCCGAAGCTTCTTCAACAAAGGCATCATCAAGGGGCTCAATCAGCTAAGTATATTTAGTCTTTCGAGTCCAAGAAACCTCCTCAAGTTGAGATTTGGGTTTCAGAGTTTGAAGACCCAAACTCGTAAGAGTCCTTGCATAGGACAAGTCCTTGAGTAGGACAAGCCCTTGTGTAGGACAAAGTGGTTCATGGATTAGTCCTATGGAAGGGTGAATCCATGTGTTGAGTCTTAAGTCCTTTTGTAGGCTGTTAAGGTTTATGGTTAACCTCATTTAAAACCATAGTGATAGTGAAATCCGGCCACTCAAGGAGTGAGTGGATCAGCCGGGAGTGGAGTAGGTACATAACCGAACCACTATAAAAATCTCTTGTTGTGTGATGAATGGATGAACTGATTTACTTCTTTCACATGTGCTTTTATTGATTTATATTCTGCATATCTTGTGCTTGAAGAAAGTTCTCTAAGAATACTTTGCATGATTACAAGTGTGTAACTGGGTAATTTAAAAAGTGTCCTATTCACCCCCCTCTAGGATAAGGTAACTTGTTTCTTGCTTCTACAAAAGCGGTAATCAAACTTATACCGTATTTTCACTTGTTAGGGCTCAAATTTGCACCCATTGTAAAACAACATCCCGTGGTCCATTGACAATGATTTGGATAAGTTTTGAGGCCAGGAAAGCCCTGAAAACGCCAGCATAACCCTGATCGCTTGGTAGCGATCAAAATCCATAAACAGCATTTTGGAGCGGAACTGGACATGCGCTTCACCGCCAAATGATCCGAAATGTCCTAAAACTCCTAACCTGCAAGTTTCGAAGTCATCCGATGCATATTTTTACCTGCCCACCTCGAAATGCGTTTCATCCCTGCTTGGAGCTGACCAAAAGGGTTCGTAAGCCTACAGCTACCGTTTCAGATCAGAACTAGACATGCGCTTCACCCCTAAATTATCCGAAATGTCCTAAAACCCCTCACCTGTAAGTTTCAAAGTGATCCGGTGTATATTTTTACCTGCGCGCCTCAAAATGCATTTTGTCTTTGCCCGGAATCGACTAAAAAGGGTCCATAAGCCTACAGCTACCATTTCAGAGCGGAACTGGACATGCACTTTGCACCAAATGATCCGGAGCACCCTAAAACCCTTAAATAGTATGTTTGCAATCATTACAATGTGTATTTTCATGCGCGCTCCCCGGAACAATGTTCCTATACGACAAGCCGACCCGGAGGCTCCAAATTAGGAAGGAAGTACCAAAATTGGCAACATCTGGACTTCCACACCCCATCTCGTTCATTCAGGAGGTCAATCATAGCCTAGAAGTGGCTTGGCGATAGTGAGTGCATGTCTAGAAAAGGTAGCTGTCCTTTGGAGGTCCCCCGTCGGAGCTTCAATCATGAAATTTTCTAGGTGCTGGAATCCTGAAAATCTGGCTAAGTAGTAGGAAAGCACCGGCAAAGGACATGCGCCTGGCCTCCAACCACATGTGCTTGCACCCTATTAGTGAAAGGGAGTGAATTAAACACTTTTCCAAAAATCGCCGGGAAATGCGCCGGAAAATCACATGCGCCCCGGATCCACCACATGCACTTGGCTGCTTTCTGCCACATGTGCTTGACACTGTTTTCTACCACATGCGCTGAGAAATACCCGTCGGATCGGACCCGAACCCGATTACCCCCTATAAATAGCGATGTCACTTCATTTCATCAGCACGAGATCATCACTGCCGACCTCAGAGTGATGTAAGCACCACATGCGCTTGCTTTGTTTCCCCTCACCGGATGCCTTGGCCGGAGTGGATTCCCTCGCCGGAATCCCTCACCGGAAAGGGATTTCCTCGCCGGAATCCCAAGTTCAGGGAGAAATCCTGAAAATTTTCCAAGTGTTGGGCACATGCGCCGGCTTTTCCCCCACATGAGCCGGCTTTTTCCCCCACATGCGCTGGCTTTTCTGGTTGGAAAATCCTGAAATCCCACCAAGTCTGGGAAGGACATGCACCCACCATTTGGGTCCATGCGCATGTGCACTGCCACATGCGCCCGGAACACCTCTCCTTCAGCTGTTTTTCATGAAAAATACCTCCACATGCGACCGGAAGATGGGACATGCGCCCTGCTCCTAATCACATGCGCATGAAAGCTGATGCAGTGCCACATGTGCCTGCACTAACATCACATGCGCCTGCACACCCCCCCCCCCCCCCCCCCCCCCCATGCGCCTGGACGCTGATGGGAGGGGTGGACCTTCCGTCCCGCGGCCCGCCTTCGTCCGGGATCGGATTTTGATGAAACCACTTCTCCCGGATGCGTCTCGATGAGATCTATCCATCCACTAGATCAGATTCTCCAAAGGTCAATGATAAGTGGCCCAAATCAGTATTTTGGTCCAAAATGACCAACACTTAGCCAATTTGGTAGCTATGGAAATCCTTCCGAAAGAGCTGAAAACGGCCGAAAACGAGAAGAATCGGGCGGAATTGGACCGAGCCCGAGAGGGAAACGTTTCTTCTACATGACATGATACACCATAATCATGCACCACGATGAGGTTATCCGATCTCATGACTCTTGAATACCCTAATCAAGCGGTCGGCAAGCCTGCTACTTAGTCATTTCTAGCCCTGGGAAGTGCCCTGTTGGCCCAAAAATTGACTTCTGCTAAGCAAATCGAAACGCAATCGCACCGCGATCTTCGTGGATGTAATCCACCCCTGTTCTAAGATGGTCATCGATAATATTCACCAGTTTCTCTGATTAGACCACAAACAGGTCCACTACTTAGTCATTTCCAGCCTTGGGAAGTGCCCTGTTGGCCCGAAAATTGACTTCTGCTAAGCAAATCGAAATGCGATTGCACCGCGATCTTCGTGGACGTAATCCACCCATGTTCAAAGATGGTTATCGATAATACTCACCGATTTCTCTAATCAGACCGCAAACAGGTCCACTACTTAGTCATTTTCAGCCCTGGGAAGTACCCTATTGGCTTGAAAATTGACTAATGCCAAATGAAATCAACCGCGATCTCAAAGACGCCGAGGCAAAGCTGAAGTACTCAGGCTATCCAACAGCCGAGTTAAGCATTTACGGGGCATCGATCTCCATTATTCATTAGAAATTGGCATGAACAGGAGTCCATCGGACCCTACACTTAGCCACTTGCAGGCATCGGAAATAACCGATCCAGCCTATTGAATTTGGATCTTCAAAAGATCTTGGTTCGATAAAGCCTACTTAATCCCAAATAGATAATTGAAAATACTCAGAAGAAAGAGTGTTCTAGAAGACAAGTCGCCCAACTCTAGAAGAAATACATTTACTTTACTGTACAAAGCTCTATTCATCCCGGATAAAGGTCCGAGGCTAAACCTAAGGGGTTATGGTTACCACGAGAAACCACAAACAAAGAGTTCAAACTAAGCTTGAAACATCCTGCTATGGATTGCCACTATGAAAAAGACAGTCGATGCCCTACCCATCGACAACGGGTCCGTCGGTTGAGCTGATGAGGCAGTTGTGGATTGCTTTCCTAAGGTCACCTGTTCACAGTAACAGGCGCGAGCTTTAGGTTATGCCGACAAACATTCGAAGATCGTGTATTCCAGCGGTCACCTGTTCACAGTAACAGGCGCGGGCCCAGAGTTGCACCACTCGATTAAAAACATCGTTCGGTAACGTTGCAGAGTGATCTCCTAAGGTCACCCGTCATAAAAATACGGGCGCGGGCCTTGGGTTATGCTGACCAACATTCAAGGATCGTATATTCCAGCAGTCACCTGTTCATAGTAATAGGCGCGGGCCCAGAGTTGCACCACTCGAATCCTGACAGTCTCTCAACCCGGACAATCCGAAAGAAAATGGGACATAGACATCCGGCGTGTCTAATAAATGTGGCCCAGTCCATAACAAAAAAATAAAGGTCTAAACGACCATGAACTCAAGACCATAATCCCCGGCGGATTAGTCTTTTGCCTTCCAATCAAGGGTGATCAACCGTTGATGTAATTAAAGGCTCGTGACCAGTATCACAGCCTGGAATGTAAAAGATCTCAGAATCTCTGGAATAAAATTCGCCTTGTGATATCTCTCTCCTGTATACACTTTGTGATTGCTTATGATTGTCGATGAATGTCTCTATACTCAGAATTTCCCCAGAATAAAAGAAACACAGGAAAAAGGACTGTTGATGAGTAGTTTTGATCTTTTTCTAAGTTCTAATAGGCGGAGATTTATTTCTACCACTTTCCTGTTTTTGATGTTGGAGAAGATCGAGAAGTCGTTGACGATGAACATTCTGTGAATACTATTGATAGGGAATTTCTGGTGTCTATTCGTACTGCCTCACTTCTGTTGCGCGAAGGAATAGAGTTCTGGCGAGAACCTTATTACCCTAGCCGGTTTGCTAGGCAATTCGGGTACAATCAGGGTATTCCAATAACGCTATCGGATGTAGCCAAAGTAGAGCAGGCGTACGGCATGGGTCCTGCTCAATGGGAGTGGATATGGCATCAACTTTTGCTGATGCGAACGGGTGTGAGGTTCGTGCTTTCCGGCCTTTATCGAAAGACTAGCGGTCCTTATAGCTGGATGAGATGGTGGGTGCATCAGTATGCTCTGGTTCAAAACAACAGCTCTGTTGATGATCCACTCTACATTCCTCCTCTAGGGCTGTTAGAGGTCCTCGCTGACGGATTGGGTTATTATAGAGAGCAGGTTGAAGCGTATTTATCGTCGAGTATTAGGCATAAGATCTCCCTGAGTGTGTTAATTGACCATCGTAAGGAGGATACTGAGCTGGATGACTGGCATACTTTCGGAATACCTTTAGTGAAATGGTCTCAAGAAGCCGGGTTCACACGTCTTCTGGTGGTTGGAGGTGATAAGGATGTCGGTCGGTTAATTAGTGAAGATGACCCGACGATGATTGGGTCGACGAATGAAATATCAAGTCATGCTGGCGTGAGAGAGCAGGCTAGGCCAAATGGAGAGGATAATCTGCAAGGGTACTATGCCAGGGAATGACACGACTGTATCTATGGCCCCTAGTGCTTCTAGTGTTGAGGGTATGAAAGAGTCGTTGGTGGTAACTGAAATGATCGGTACTGATGGCGATACTACTGAACTTCTGGATGTGACCTCGATGCTACTAATCGAGACCATTGAGCAGTTCACGGATGCGATGATATATACTGCGGATTCTTCAGAACCTTTCGTTGACTCATCTACTAGTACGGTTCCTTCATAACTCCTTGGTGTGTTCTTTTTCTATACTTGTCATTTCATTACATACTTGCTCTGTTCCTTTTGTTGCAGATACTATCAGTTCTGATGCTGCTGCCACGGAGCATTCAACATTCCTTGTTTTGATCGTTTAGACTGTTTCGGACAGAGCATACTGAGGGGTCTACTATCCAGCATTTTAAAGGCGTTGGTTTTGCCAAGCGAGTGGCATACACTAGGAGCTGGGGTGAAGGCATTGGAAGCCTGCGCAGGAGTAATCAGGCATGATGTATCCAAAATAGTCTATCGCATTTCTTCTTTCGAGGATTCTATTGCACAGGTTATTATGACTGAACGGATTGAACCTGACCCTACGGCTGAAGAGAAACGGCGAGTGTTGTCTTCTTTGCGGCCTGTCATAGAGCAGTGAGAACATTTGACAGTTAATGCTAGAAAAACCTTAGAAGATAGTGAGACTCAACGTCGCGGGTGTAATAATCATCTTGCTGATGTCAGATCTAAGATCGTGCGGCTGTAAGCGGAAGAAACAGCCATAAATCTTGAGGTTGCCCGCCTTGATCTTGTCGTTAATCAGAACCGTGCTAAGGTTGCACAACTCGAGAGTGAAGGAGAGGCGGCGTGCAAGAAAATGGCAGACTTAGAAATCGAACTTTGTGATATTCCGGATCCTGCGCTGACGCTAACGGAGGCAAAGGCCACCATGGAGGTAACGCAGAAAGATGTGATGAAGTTCATAACAGGGTGCCTGGAAAAGCTGTAATTATGTTCTTTTGCTTTTTACAGTCATTGTCAGACAAAAGTGGTATTAGATAGATGTCCTGAATACCTAACTGTCACTTGTATCTGATGTAATCGACACCGAAATTTGTTAACTATGTGCTTCATGATCCAAAATAATGTCAATGATTATTTTGCGAAGCTACTACTTGGTGTTATGTGTTTGAGATTATCAGGCATAAAATGACGCGTTATGTGTGAGTTTAATGTAAAATGAGTATATCAAAGTATAAAAGTGGAAGGACCCATAGGAATAATACTTCCTGTTTTACTTAACCTGTGTACCCTTAAGTCATTGCTTTCAAGAGATACTCATTTCACAAGTCCAAAACTTTTGTCTAGCTCCATGTTTTCAAGTTATCTGTCATCCTTCCTGGCCTACCCCCAGTCATTTCTTTCTGCATATTTGAGATTTTAATAATATATTAGGGCTTGCCCCCAGTGCTTCTTCTTATAAACTTGAGTTTCTCATAATGTATTAGGGCTTGCCCCCAGTGCTTCTGACTTGTCACTTTGTAAGACCACTTCATTCTGATGAGACAGATCTTGTGCTTTAGGAATCCGTAGCGAATATCTGTCTGATCATAATCTTTAACTGCATATTCTTGTCGCAGAGTTCTGCATAAGATAAAGCTGTCGATATTTTCAAGGTGAAGTGACACATAATAGAATGCCTTGATCATCTTCATATAAGGTCATATATATATATATATATATATATATATATATATATATATATATATATATATGCAGGAGATTCCCATCCTTGACTTATCTCCATATAGACTAAAAGAACCACACAATAGCGAGGAGGGGACTCATGATAGAATGCAAAAGCTGAATATATAGCGATGTTCCGATTATCTTCATACAGAATTATGTATGAAAGTATAAGAGGTTGCTAATAATAGAATGTCCCGGTTGTCTTCATATAGAACCATATATGTATATATAAGAATCCTCCAATTCCAAAGCATTTTTCTCTTAAGCAGAGGGATACCAGAATACTGAGATAATAATAAGAGAGCCTGCGATGAAGATGTTAGTGCACTTTTCTATGGCATACTAGTGTACCTTGTTTGTCAATTACTTAGGTCAGTAGGTCTAGTGTCGGTTGAGCTTAATGAAGACGAAGAACGAAGACACATGACGGACCGGCTGCATCAAGGAAGAAGAAACAGGTAAAAGTGATGCCTTGGTGTGCATTGCCTTGACCAAAACCTAACCCATAACCTCTTAGATGACTTGCACCACCTAGGTATACCTTTAGTCATCATCATTAGTCTTAGAACTCCATGAAAAACATGATAAGTTAGACTAATTTAAGAGGTGGAAGCTGCTATAAACAAAACAGCTCAAAACAGCAGTTTCCGATTGATCTCCGATCAATCGTACGTTGGCTCCGATAGGACTCCGATCAATCGGACAGAAGCTCCGATCAATCGGACAGAAGCTCCGATCAATCGGAAATTTTTCCAGCAACCTTGAAAATCCACTGGACATATTGCCGATCAATCGGACAGTCTTCTGATCCATCGGAAGGGGTCCGCCCGATCAATCGGACAGTGTTCCGATCAATCGGAATATCTTCCAGAGACTTCACTGGATAGATTTTCGATCAATCGGACTTGTCTCCGATCAATCGGACAGGTCTCCGATCCATCGGACCTTCTTCCGATCAATCGGAGATGCGCAAATCTACCCGTTTTTTGACCGTTGGAAGAAAATCTATTTAAGATGGGGGATTCGTTTTTGAGCCAAGAGAGGAGATTTTGAGGAGATAGAAGCCACCATTGCTAGAGATCATTAGAGGCTCTATCCCAAACCTATAGCAAGCCATTCTCCTTGTGTTTTCATCACAAGCTTGGGCCATTCAATGGAATCTTGAGAATAGGACTTGTTCCCTCTTGATTCCTAGGGTTTAGACACCTTGATGATAGTTAAATCCTTTGTCTAAACACTACCTAAGGAGTCCATTTAGGTGCATTCCTCTAGGAAACCCATTTCCTACCATTTGTAGAGGTTTCACCATTCCCTAGCACCTTAGGCATCTCCAATGGAGCATCACATGCAAGGTAGCTGATCTTGGAGCTGAAGCCTTGGCAAAGCAACGGCGTCAACGATCGGGGGAGCACAAGGGGAGCTGATTCAAGCACGGGGGAGTGGGAAGAAGCAACCCAAGACGGCGCAACAAGGGGCTCAATCCGACAAGTAAGGTTGTCTTGTTAAGAGTCCATCCACTCAATTCCCTGTGGGAGTTGAGTGTAGAGTTTGTTTGACAAACTCGCCCCGGGGTCGTTAGCCGATCCTTGGCCTATTAGTTGGGCTTAAAATCTAGGGACGTCAGCCGTTCCTTGGCACGTTAGTCGGGCCTAAAACAAAGTCTCCAAGGGGGAGCCACCAACACGGGTGCAAACGTGTAGGTTGGGAGGAACCTGTAAACTCCCCGGTTGGGTGGATCCGAGTTAAAACACCTTGGTTGGGAGGAACCAGATTTAAACTCCCCAGTGAATGCCGGTGTGCTCAAAGGGGTTGAGTACTTGAACCGGGAGTGGAGTAGACAAGTAGTCGAACCACTATACATCGTTGAGTTTGTGATTGTTCTTGAGCACATTTCTCTTTATGCATTATGTTTAATTGATTAATTATGAATGCTTAATTAGGAATGTATGCTAGGCACTTGATAGGCACATCCACACTCACAAGATGTACTTTCACTACCTCAAGTAGACTTGAACTTCTTGATCCATCCTCACTCAAGTCTATTTGAGTAGCATAGATTAGGTTCTTCATTAGCTTAATCATTTAATTAATCTATGCTTGTTTAGACTAGGTTGTTTATAGCTTTTATCATATGCTAGTCTTTTAATTGGACCCACTTAGGCTTGGAAGCCGAAGTGTTTATCGCTTACGTAGTTTAATTTGTTAAATCTGATAAGTAGGCGAAAAGATTTTTTTTAAAAAAAGGTCCTTATACACCCCTCCTATAGGTTCAGCCATAATTCTAGTTGCTCCTCAAGCTTCCGCATGCGTATGCGTAGGGTGTCAGTGTTAGGCTACCCAACGCAAATTCATTTGGTATCAGAGCGGGTTGCTCTTTAAGGACGTAACCGTCTAGAGTAAGATCCGATACCGGAGCACTAGCATCATGTCTAACCGAGATGGGAGTGCCACCAACCGTCCACCTTTCTTTGACGGGTCCAACTATGGTTATTGGAAGGCGAGAATGAGAATTTTTCTCCAATCCATGGACCGTCTGGTGTGGCTTAGCACACAAACTGGATATACCTTGCCCACCGAGCAAGTGGAGGTTGATGGGAAAAATATTGTCATTCCCAAAGATGATTCCAAATGGGATGACATAGAGAGAGCTCAATACATGGCAAATGCCAAAGCTCTCAATGCGATTTGCTGTGCGGTTTCCCTCGAAGAATTTCAGCGCATCCTCACATGCGCAACTGCAAAAGAAGCGTGGGATATACTTGAGGTTACCCACGAGGGAACTAGCATAGTAAGACGCTCGAAGCTTCAGCTCTTAACCACCAAATTTGAAAACATTAGGATCGAACAGACTGAAACTTTCATGGAGTTTTATACTAAATTGTTAGATATTTGCAAGTCCATGTTTGTCTTGGGGGATCGGGTTCCGGAAGGAAGGATTTATAGAAAAATACTTAGGTCCCTCCCGGGAAGATTTGACTCCAAGATAGTTGCCTTAGAAGAGTGTAGAGATATAGATAGCATGAAAGTAGAAGAACTCATAGGTTCCCTACAAACTCATGAACTACACTTTAAGGCCCCCTCTAGAAAGAAAAACATCGCCCTAAAATCCTCTCACAAACATAAGAAAATTAAGAGTGAGTTGGAGGAAGATAGCGATGATGAGGATGATGAGGAAGAAAAATTAAACAAAAATTCAAGAGATTCCTCAAATTTGATAGAGGGAATAGCCGTGACAAGAAGGACAAGAAGGGTGATAAACATAAAGGGAAATCATCCAAACCTTCATCCGTCCGATGTTACGGTTGCGGTCAACGTGGCCATATTGCCCCGGACTGTCCAGAAATGCCTAAACCGAAAGGTAAAAAGGCAATGGCTGCCACGTGGGATAATACGGAGGAGTCGGACTCCAAATCCGATGACTCCGCTAATGATGGGAGCCAACATAATGATCTAGCTCTCTCGGCTTCCACCACTACCCCTCTTCCCGCTTATCTAAGAGGGGATCCCAACCGCTATCCCTTCTAGGAGTAGAAGGAGTTCCCAACCCCTCACCTCATGCTACATTTTATGAGGGTGTTGAGGAAATTAGTTACCCTTAGGCTTATCAAACTAAACATAGTTAGTGAGGGTAGCTAGAAATGCTTATATAGGTAAATCTGAGGATTTCAGCCTCATTTCTATGTATATGGGCAAATCAGAGGATTCAAGCCTCATTAGCCCAATTTTTTATAATTTAGCCTTGCTTTTAATTAATATATTTGCTTGCTAGATTATCACCATGCCTAGATTAGCTAATCATCTTGAGTTTTATGCTTCATTGTATGCTAATCTTTGCTTAGTATTGGTCTTGATATACCAATAGGGGAGGTTGGTTGATTGGGCTATAAGCCCTTGAGCTTTAATGCTTAGTGTATATCATAGATGACCAATTAAGTATGATTAACTATGCTTAGATAGTTACATTTTCTTGTTAATCATGTTCTTTATCATGCTCCATGATTTTATGTTCATGCACCCTATACTCTCTCTAGTTAGCATGTGCTTATAGTTATAACTGCGACATACTATCTTCTCTTACCTTAACCTTAATTGCTATATCATTAAGGGGGAGAGAATAGTTTGTCAATTGCTAACAAAAAGGGGGAGAAAGATTAAGTCCCACCAAAACTAGTTTGTTATGTTTTGTGATGCAGGGATTGACAGGTTATGGGGGAGCAATCTGAAGAGGAGCAGCTTAGTTTAGGCATGTCAAGAGTCATGTATTTTATTTCATATCAATGTAATCTCTTAGACATGTATTTGTTTTGGTAGGTTAGGTTTTTGTAAGTAATTGACAAAGGGGGAGATTGTTAGTGCACTTTTCTATGGCATACTAGTGCACCTTGTTTGTCAATTACTTAGGTCAGTAGGTCTAGTGTCGGTTGAGCTTAATGAAGACGAAGAACGAAGACACAAGACGGACCGGCTGCATCAAGGAAGAAGAAACAGGTAAAAGTGATGCCTTGGTGTGCCTTGCCTTGACCAAAACCTAACCCATAACCTCTTAGATGACTTGCACCACCTAGGTATACCTTTAGTCATCATCATTAGTCTTAGAACTCCATGAAAAACATGATAAGTTAGACTAATTTAAGAGGTGGAAGCTGCTGTAAACAAAACAGCTCAAAACAGCAGTTTCCGATTGATCTCCGATCAATCGTACGTTGGCTCCGATAGGACTCCGATCAATCGGACAGAAGCTCCGATCAATCGGACAGAAGCTCCGATCAATCGGGAAATTTTTCCAACAACCTTGAAAATCCACTGGACATATTGCCGATCAATCGGACAGTCTTCTGATCCATCGGAAGGGGTCCGCCCGATCAATCGGACAGTGTTCCGATCAATCGGAATATCTTCCAGAGACTTCACTGGATAGATTTCCGATCAATCGGACTTGTCTCCGATCAATCGGACAGGTCTCCGATCCATCGGACCTTCTTCCGATCAATCGGAGATGCGCAAATCTGCCCGTTTTTTTACCGTTGGAAGAAAATCTATTTAAGATGGGGGATTCGTTTTTGAGCCAAGAGAGGAGATTTTGAGGAGATAGAAGCCACCATTGCTCGAGATCATTAGAGGCTCTATCCCAAACCTATAGCAAGCCATTCTCCTTGTGTTTTCATCACAAGCTTGGGCCATTCAATGGCATCTTGAGAATAGGACTTGTTCCCTCTTGATTCCTAGGGTTTAGACACCTTGATGATAGTTAAATCCTTTGTCTAAACACTACCTAGGAGTCCATTTAGGTGCATTCCTCTAGGAAACCCATTTCCTACCATTTGTAGAGGTTTCACCATTCCCTAGCACCTTGGGCATCTCCAATGGAGCATCACATGCAAGGTAGCTGATCTTGGAGCTGAAGCCTTGGCAAAGCAACGGCGTCAACGATCGGGGGAGCACAAGGGGAGCTGATTCAAGCACGGGAGAGCGAGAAGAAGCAACCCAAGACGGCGCAACAAGGGGCTCAATCCGACAAGTAAGGTTGTCTTGTTAAGAGTCCATCCACTCAATTCCCTGTGGGAGTTGAGTGTAGAGTTTGTTTGACAAACTCGCCCCGAGGGTCGTTAGCCGATCCTTGGCCTATTAGTTGGGCTTAAAATCTAGGGACGTCAGCCGTTCCTTGGCACGTTAGTCGGGCCTAAAACAAAGTCTCCAAGGGGGAGCCACCAACACGGGTGCAAACGTGTAGGTTGGGAGGAACCTGTAAACTCCCCGGTTGGGTGGATCCGAGTTAAAACACCTTGGTTGGGAGGAACCAGATTTAAACTCCCCAGTGAATGCCGGTGTGCTCAAAGGGGTTGAGTACTTGAACCGGGAGTGGAGTAGACAAGTAGTCGAACCACTATACATCGTTGTGTTTGTGATTGTTCTTGAGCACATTTCTCTTTATGCATTATGTTTAATTGATTAATTATGAATGCTTAATTAGGAATGTATGCTAGGCACTTAATAGGCACATCCACACTCACAAGATGTACTTTCACTACCTCAAGTAGACTTGAACTTCTTGATCCATCCTCACTCAAGTCTATTTGAGTAGCATAGATTAGGTTCTTCATTAGCTTAATCATTTAATTAATCTATGCTTGTTTAGACTAGGTTGTTTATAGCTTTTATCATATGCTAGTCTTTTAATTGGACCCACTTAGGCTTGGAAGCCGAAGTGTTTATCGCTTACGTAGTTTAATTTGTTAAATCTGATAAGTAGGCGAAAAGATTTTTTTTTTAAAAAGGTCCTTATACCCCCCTCCTATAGGTTCAGCCATAATTCTAGTTGCTCCTCAAGCTTCCACATGCGTATGCGTAGGGTGTCGTGTTAGGCTACCCAACGCAAATTCTTTTGGTATCAGAGCGGGTTGCTCTTTAAGGACGTAACCGTCTAGAGTAAGATCCGATACCGGAGCACTAGCATCATGTCTAACCGAGATGGGAGTGCCACCAACCGTCCACCTTTCTTTGACGGGTCCAACTATGGTTATTGGAAGGCGAGAATGAGAATTTTTCTCCAATCCATGGACCGTCTGGTGTGGCTTAGCACACAAACTGGATATACCTTGCCCACCGAGCAAGTGGAGGTTGATGGGAAAAATATTGTCATTCCCAAAGATGATTCCAAATGGGATGACATAGAGAGAGCTCAATACATGGCAAATGCCAAAGCTCTCAATGCGATTTGCTGTGCGGTTTCCCCGGAAGAATTTCAGCGCATCCTCACATGCGCAACTGCAAAAGAAGCGTGGGATATACTTGAGGTTACCCACGAGGGAACTAGCATAGTAAGACGCTCGAAGCTTCAGCTCTTAACCACCAAATTTGAAAACATTAGGATGGAAGAGACTGAAACTTTCATGGAGTTTTATACTAAATTGTCAGATATTTGCAACTCCATGTTTGTCTTGGGGGATCGGGTTCCGGAAGGAAGGATTTATAGAAAAATACTTAGGTCCCTCCCGGGAAGATTTGACTCCAAGATAGTTGCCTTAGAAGAGTGTAGAGATATAGATAGCATGAAAGTAGAAGAACTCATAGGTTCCCTACAAACTCATGAACTACACTTTAAGGCCCCCTCTAGAAAGAAAAACATCGCCCTAAAATCCTCTCACAAACATAAGAAAATTAAGAGTGAGTCGGAGGAAGATAGCGATGATGAGGATGATGAGGAAGAAAAATTAAACATAAAATTCAAGAGATTCCTCAAATTTGATAGAGGGAATAGCCGTGACAAGAAGGACAAGAAGGGTGATAAACATAAAGGGAAATCATCCAAACCTTCATCCGTCCGATGTTACGGTTGCGGTCAACGTGGCCATATTGCCCCGGACTGTCCAGAAATGCCTAAACCGAAAGGTAAAAAGGCAATGGCTGCCACGTGGGATAATACGGAGGAGTCGGACTCCAAATCCGATGACTCCGCTAATGATGGGAGCCAACATAATGATCTAGCTCTCTCGGCTTCCACCACTACCCCTCTTCCCGCTTATCTAAGAGGGGATCCCAACCGCTATCCCTTCTAGGAGTAGAAGGAGTTCCCAACCCCTCACCTCATGCTACATTTTATGAGGGTGTTGAGGAAATTAGTTACCCTTAGGCTTATCAAACTAAACATAGTTAGTGAGGGTAGCTAGAAATGCTTATATAGGTAAATCTGAGGATTTCAGCCTCATTTCTATGTATATGGGCAAATCAGAGGATTCAAGCCTCATTAGCCCAATTTTTTATAATTTAGCCTTGCTTTTAATTAATATATTTGCTTGCTAGATTATCACCATGCCTAGATTAGCTAATCATCTTGAGTTTTATGCTTCATTGTATGCTAATCTTTGCTTAGTATTGGTCTTGATATACCAATAGGGGAGGTTGGTTGATTGGGCTATAAGCCCTTGAGCTTTAATGCTTAGTGTATATCATAGATGACCAATTAAGTATGATTAACTATGCTTAGATAGTTACATTTTCTTGTTAATCATGTTCTTTATCATGCTCCATGATTTTATGTTCATGCACCCTATACTCTCTCTAGTTAGCATGTGCTTATAGTTATAACTGCGGCATACTATCTTCTCTTACCTTAACCTTAATTGCTATATCATTAAGGGGGAGAGAATAGTTTGTCAATTGCTAACAAAAAGGGGGAGAAAGATTAAGTCCCACCAAAACTAGTTTGTTATGTTTTGTGATGCAGGGATTGACAGGTTATGGGGGAGCAATCTGAAGAGGAGCAGCTTAGTTTAGGCATGTCAAGAGTCATGTATTTTATTTCATATCAATGTAATCTCTTAGACATGTATTTGTTTTGGTAGGTTAGGTTTTTGTAAGTAATTGACAAAGGGGGAGATTGTTAGTGCACTTTTCTATGGCATACTAGTGCACCTTGTTTGTCAATTACTTAGGTCAGTAGGTCTAGTGTCGGTTGAGCTTAATGAAGACGAAGAACGAAGACACAAGACGGACCGGCTGCATCAAGGAAGAAGAAACAGGTAAAAGTGATGCCTTGGTGTGCCTTGCCTTGACCAAAACCTAACCCATAACCTCTTAGATGACTTGCACCACCTAGGTATACCTTTAGTCATCATCATTAGTCTTAGAACTCCATGAAAAACATGATAAGTTAGACTAATTTAAGAGGTGGAAGCTGCTGTAAACAAAACAGCTCAAAACAGCAGTTTCCGATTGATCTCCGATCAATCGTACGTTGGCTCCGATAGGACTCCGATCAATCGGACAGAAGCTCCGATCAATCGGAAATTTTTCCAACAACCTTGAAAATCCACTGGACATATTGCCGATCAATCGGACAGTCTTCTGATCCATCGGAAGGGGTCCGCCCGATCAATCGGACAGTGTTCCGATCAATCGGAATATCTTCCAGAGACTTCACTGGATAGATTTCCGATCAATCGGACTTGTCTCCGATCAATCGGACAGGTCTCCGATCCATCGGACCTTCTTCCGATCAATCGGAGATGCGCAAATCTGCCCGTTTTTTGACCGTTGGAAGAAAATCTATTTAAGATGGGGGATTCGTTTTTGAGCCAAGAGAGGAGATTTTGAGGAGATAGAAGCCACCATTGCTCGAGATCATTAGAGGCTCTATCCCAAACCTATAGCAAGCCATTCTCCTTGTGTTTTCATCACAAGCTTGGGCCATTCAATGGCATCTTGAGAATAGGACTTGTTCCCTCTTGATTCCTAGGGTTTAGACACCTTGATGATAGTTAAATCCTTTGTCTAAACACTACCTAGGAGTCCATTTAGGTGCATTCCTCTAGGAAACCCATTTCCTACCATTTGTAGAGGTTTCACCATTCCCTAGCACCTTGGGCATCTCCAATGGAGCATCACATGCAAGGTAGCTGATCTTGGAGCTGAAGCCTTGGCAAAGCAACGGCGTCAACGATCGGGGGAGCACAAGGGGAGCTGATTCAAGCACGGGAGAGCGAGAAGAAGCAACCCAAGACGGCGCAACAAGGGGCTCAATCCGACAAGTAAGGTTGTCTTGTTAAGAGTCCATCCACTCAATTCCCTGTGGGAGTTGAGTGTAGAGTTTGTTTGACAAACTCGCCCCGAGGTCGTTAGCCGATCCTTGGCCTATTAGTTGGGCTTAAAATCTAGGGACGTCAGCCGTTCCTTGGCACGTTAGTCGGGCCTAAAACAAAGTCTCCAAGGGGGAGCCACCAACACGGGTGCAAACGTGTAGGTTGGGAGGAACCTGTAAACTCCCCGGTTGGGTGGATCCGAGTTAAAACACCTTGGTTGGGAGGAACCAGATTTAAACTCCCCAGTGAATGCCGGTGTGCTCAAAGGGGTTGAGTACTTGAACCGGGAGTGGAGTAGACAAGTAGTCGAACCACTATACATCGTTGTGTTTGTGATTGTTCTTGAGCACATTTCTCTTTATGCATTATGTTTAATTGATTAATTATGAATGCTTAATTAGGAATGTATGCTAGGCACTTAATAGGCACATCCACACTCACAAGATGTACTTTCACTACCTCAAGTAGACTTGAACTTCTTGATCCATCCTCACTCAAGTCTATTTGAGTAGCATAGATTAGGTTCTTCATTAGCTTAATCATTTAATTAATCTATGCTTGTTTAGACTAGGTTGTTTATAGCTTTTATCATATGCTAGTCTTTTAATTGGACCCACTTAGGCTTGGAAGCCGAAGTGTTTATCGCTTACGTAGTTTAATTTGTTAAATCTGATAAGTAGGCGAAAAGATTTTTTTTAAAAAAAGGTCCTTATACCCCCCTCCTATAGGTTCAGCCATAATTCTAGTTGCTCCTCAAGCTTCCGCACGCGTATGCGTAGGGTGTCGTGTTAGGCTACCCAACGCAAATTCAGAAGATATAATAATACGAGGATGTTGTGCTTCGTATAGACTTCCTATGAGGTATTTTCTCCTGATTCGACTTGTCTGATGAGGATATAATAAGTCAATCGATAATTCATGGAGTTGCTTCTTTGATATTCTCTGACTATGGTTCCTGTCATTAAGAAGAGCTCTACGAACATTTTATATTCATATGCGCAACAGTATGATGTGAGTGAACATGTGAGTGAGTATAGAGTGTAGCGTGCAGATAAAATAGATGCATGAGTGAACATAAGTATATCCCTATCTACTTTATAAACCATCAGGACTACTCATAAGCATTCACGATTATTGAAGTTTAGGAAATGGGATCCTTGAACGAAGTTCTTCCTAAGTGATATCTATTGGAACTGCACTGGCCGGGGCTCCATCAAACCCTTCCATCTTCAGACTGACGATGCCTTGATTTATCATCTTTTGTATATTTCCTTTCAGAATGAAGCATTGCTCGGTCTTATGGCCTATGCATCTGTGATATTCGCAGTAGCTGGGATCATCCACGCGTCCTACTTCTGTGTTGAACAACTTTGGGAGTCACAATTTTCCTGTTAATGCACTTTTCTATGGCATACTAGTGCACCTTGTTTGTCAATTACTTAGGTCAGTGAGTTTAGTGTCGGTTGAGCTTAATGAAGATGAAAACCGAAGACTCAAGTGTCCCTGCTGCATCAAGGAAGAAGAAACAGGTAAAAGTGATGCCTTGGTGTGCCTTAACCTTGACCAAAACCTAACCCATAACCTCTTAGATGACTTGGACCAACTAGGTATACCCTTAGTCATCATCATTAGTCTTAGAACTCCATGAAAAACATGATAAGTTAGACTAATTTAAGAGGTGGAAGTTGCTGTAAACGAAACAGCTCAAAACAGCAGTTTCCGATTGATCTCCGATCAATCGGACGTTGGCTCCGATAGGACTCCGATCAATCGGACAGAAGCTCCGATCAATCGGAAATTTTTCCAGCAACCTTGAAAATCCACTGGACATATTTTCGATCAATCGGACAGTCTTCCGATCCATCGGAAGGGGTCCGTCCGATCAATCGGACAGTGTTCCGATCAATCGGAATATCTTCCAGAGACTTCACTAGATAGATTTTCGATCAATCGGACTTGTCTCCGATCAATCGGACAGGTCTCCGATCAATCGGACCTTCTTCCGATCAATCGGAGATGCGCGAATCTGCCCGTTTTTTAACCGTTGGAAGAAAATCTATTTAAGATGGGGGATTCGTTTTTGGGCCAAGTGAGGGGATTTTGAGGAGATAGAAGCCATCATTGCTAAAGATCATTAGAGGCTCTATTCCAAACCCAAAGCAAGTCATTCTCCTTGTGTTTTCATCACAAGCTTGGGCCATTCAATGGTATCTTGAGAATGGACTTGCTCCCTCTTAATTCCTAGGGTTTAGACACCTTGATGATAGTTAAATCCCTTGTCTAAACACTACCTAGGAGTCCAAATAGGTGTATTCCTCTAGGAAACCCATTTCCTACCATTTGTAGAGGTTTCACCATTCCCTAGCACCTTGGGCATCTCCAATGGAGCATCACATGCAAGGTAGCTGATCTTGGAGCTGAAGCCTTGGCAAAGCGGTGGCGTTAAAGATCGGGGGAGCACAAGAGGAGCTGATTCAAGCACGGGAGAACGAGAAGAAGCAACCCAAAGCGGCGCTACAAAGGGGCTCAATCCGACAAGTAAGGTTGTCTTGTTAGGAGTCCATCCACTCAATTCCCTATGGGGGTTGAGTGTAGAGTTTGTTTGACAAACTCGAACTAGGGTCGTTAGCCGATCCTTGGCCTATTAGTTGGGCTTAAAATCTAGGGACGTTAGCCGTTCCTTGGCACGTTAGTCGGCCTCAACAGAGTCTCCAAGGGGGAGCCACCAACACGGGTGCAAACGTGTAGGTTGGGAGGAACCTGTAAACTCCCCGGTTGGGTGGATCCGAGGTAAAACACCTTGGTTGGGAGGAACCAGATTTAAACTCCCTAGTGAATGCCGGTGTGCTCAAAGGGGTTGAGTACTTGAACCGGGAGTGGAGTAGACAAATATTCGAACCACTATACATCCTTATGTTTGTGATTATTCTTGAGCACATTTCTCCTTATGCATTGCGTTTAACTTGTTAATTATGAATGCTTAGTTAGGAATGTATGCTAAGCACTTGATAGGCACATCCACACTCATAAGATGTACTTTCACTCCCTCAAGTAGACTTGAACTTCTTGATCCATCGTCACTCAAGTCTATTTGAGTAGCATAGATTAGGTTCTTCATTAGCTTAATCATTTAATTAATCTATGCTTGTTTAGACTAGGTTGTTTTAGCTTTTATCATATGCTAGTCTTTTGATTGGACCCACTTAGGCTTGGAAGCCAAAGTGTTATCGCTTACGTAGTTCAATTTGTTAAATTTGATAAGTAGGCGAAAAGATTTTAAAAAGGTCCTAATCACCCCCTCCTATGGGTTTAGCCATAATTCTAGTTGGTCTTTAAGCTTCCGCACGTGTATGCATAGGGTGTCGTGTTAGACTACCCGACGCAATTTCATTTCCTTCTTCAATTAGCCGCTCCATAATTGGGACAAGGTCTTTAATGTCAAATGTGTACGATCCGTTCTTTTCATCTCACTCACTGATTGTCATGTGTAGCGACTTTTGAGGTTCTTTGCCCTTGTTTCGTGTCTTCGTTACATTGGTCTCTACCTCATGCCCTGGATTCGGTCATTTTCGGTTCTTAGGGTTCTTTCTTGCATCTACCCATGTCCTCTTTCTCATTTCGTGTCTTGACTTTTCTGCTTGAGATCGTGTTTTCGAAATGGATTGCTCTATCATGCGAACCTCTGCAGCCAGGTTACGAAGGGTGAAATAGATATTGCCTAGCAATTCGTATGGGATCATGGAGTCTGAATCCGACATACGTGCATTTATTTGTTCGGTGTGGCTCTGTTGTCTTACTTCAACAACATTACGGGCTGCCCCCGATGCTTCTTCTTCCAACTATCGGACAGGCAGAGCGGCACTAGGGGTCACTTTCTGTGAGATCATGATGGCTAAAGCCTCCTGAACTTCTCCCATCTGCTTGGATAGCTCCTAATGGGCTTGGACCAATTCGCTGATTTGCTCTCGGATTGTTAACAATTCAACATCATGTCCTATCGATTCCCTTTATTCGACGACCTGTACCATTGTTGTATGTACCAATCCTTCGTCATGAACCGGTGGTATCGTAGGTGCTATTATCACTACGGCTGATGTAACCTGATTGATTTCTTCTGTCATTAGCTTAATGGTAACCTGGTTGATCAATCTCTGTACTTATCCTTTCAAGATGAGGCATTCTCTCGTCTCATGTCCCAGGATTCGATGATACTTATAATAATTGGGGGCATTCACTTGCCCTGCTTCCTCTGGTCGAATCGGTTCTGGTAATTGTAGCACCCCTTCCTCGACTAGTCGTTCCATTATTGGAACAAGGTCTTCTAGATCGAACGAATAACGTGTGTTTACCCTGCCCCGTCCAATGATTGTCATCTTTTTCGATTTTCGCAGCCATTTTGCTCTAAACTGAGTTTCTGCTGGCTTGCCTTTCGTCTTGTGTTCTGGATGCAGGCATTTCCAATCTTTTTGAGACTTTGCTTTTGTCGACATAACTTGATGTGACCATCTTCCCAATCTCACGCTTTGGTCTTTTGACTTTGAACTGCGTTCTCAACGCGGCTCCTTCTACCATATGGGCCTTTGTCGCTAGGTCCCGAAATGTTGAGAAATTGTGTCCGGATAAATCAAACGAGATCATAGGGTCCATGGCTCGCGTACACATCTTAACTTGCTCAGGCTCGCTAGGTAATTCTCGACACTACGCTGCTATGGTTCCCCATATGTCAATAAACTTCTCGACTGACACTCCTTGCCTCTGACAGACCAAGGCTAAATTTGTCAGCAAGACTTCTCGCTCAATGGAGAAAAATTTGGAAATGAACAAATCTTGCATCTGATCCCAGGTCCTGATAGACCCTTCGGGTAATGGCATGTACCATTGAAATGCCTTTCCAGTCAGCGTCGACCCAAACAATCAGAGACAGTATTGAGGTACTACAGACAATTTCCCTAGCACCGTCATGAATTGGGTTATATGCTCTTCTGGTGACCCCTTGCCATGGAATTGGGGAAAGTCGGGATGCCTAAAGTCATGAGGGAATGGGATTTCGTTAACTTCAGATGGATACGGTATCCGATAGACATATTTTTCTCTTTTCTCATTTTCCTTCTCCTGACGTATTAGGTTCACAACTGTCTGGGATAGCTCTTCCTTCGTGGCATGAGATGGTTGCGATGGTGCACGCTCGAATGCAACATTCCTTGGGCGAATTTGTGGTTTTACGGCTACTGGTTCTCCTGTCACCTTCTGTGACTCTCCTAGTGGTTGTCCAATGGAAATGGTTGAGCTTCTGATTGCCCCCTAGGCGACTAGAGTCACCAACGCTTCTTTTATTTCTCTTATCTCTCTGGCTATGTCTTCTTGGACCTGAATGATCTCATCTATTTGCTCTTGAATTGGAGGCTGCTCTGCGTCTTGCTCGCTCGCCTCCCTTTCTATGACTTGCACCACTGCGACCTGCACTCGTTGTGGCCTAGCCTTAGTCATGGTGGTCTCAGTAGAGCATGCCTTCATTGCAGTCTTGGTCAATTCTCAGATAGTGAATTGATTCGGTGTCTGGACTGGTGGCATCGTTCCCATCATTACTGGGAAGTCAAGAGCGGTGAAGGAGAATTCTGGTCCGGGTGACATGGAGTTCTGCTGGCATTGTGGGTTTCACCCCTGCGAACTGGCCTCCACTGTTTCCTCACACTACTCTGTGTTTTCACTGTTTCTGCTCTGAATGAAGTTACTTGTCTATTTTTAGCCCTCTTCAGTGATCGTCTTTTCTGTACAACTTGCCATCTGGCTTCGAGAATCGTTGTTTCTGCTGTCGCGAGGTGAGCGAAGTAAAACCCTTCAGAAGCTAGGAAGATGTATCGGTCATCATTTATATAATTTTGATGGTTGATTCTTCTCTCTCTCTCTCTCTCTCTCTCTCTCTCTCTCTCTCTCTCTCTCTCTCTGCACGGTCATACACACATTAGAACACCTCGCGCCCTTGAAAAGGAGAGAAGATGCGTCCTTACCAATCGCGATATGGATCAATGATCAACAGAAATATATAAGTACGAATCATATGCATGCTATGCGGAATTTCAAAAGTCTTTTTAGAAAACTTTTTCTTTAAAGAAGAAGGGAAGAACGTTCCCGTTGAGAGTCGCCAGTTTGGCGCCCGTGAAGGTGCCGAACATTTCTCCTTGCAGTAACCTTTCTTACGTACACATCAGTGTCTACAAATGATTTATCTTAGAATGTTTCTTTACTCAGAAATAATCAGAGATTCTGGTATGTTCAATTCCCCAGCAGAGTCGCCATTTTGTTAAAACTAGAAAAATACTCACGAAGGGCAGTTTTTCCAGTGTTTTCTTATTCTGGGGTTCTGAGTATAGAGACATTCACAGACAATCACAAGCAATCACAAAGTATACCCGAGAAAGCACCGGGAGGTGAATTTTAATCAAGAGATTTCAAGATCTTTTACACTCCAGGCTGTGAACTGGTCACGAACCCATAACTACATCAGTGGATGATCACCCATGATTAAAAGGCAAAAGTAAATGCATGCATGTATCATAAATGGATTAAATAAAGCGTTAAATGAGCATGAATATAAATAAAGCACAATATAGACAACACAGAGATTTTTTTTGTGGAAAGCCTTACGGGAGAAAATCATGGCACAAAGCGACAAGATTCCACTATGAATTGCAGTTATACAATAGATGGAATATCAAAGGGATGAAGCCCGAATAGATCAAGCAAGTAATTTCAATCGTTAGGGATTATAGTCTCGAATTCATGGTCGCAAAGACCAAGTTTAGGATTCCTTATAGACCAAGCCATTATTAAGACCAGTTAGATGTTGGTCCCATACTCTTTCGGGCATTCCTAGTTGAGTAGCAACCAGGATTCTAACCGAGTCGTGTATCTCAGTGTCATCGCATGTCTCTGTGGACGAAATGACTTTCAGGAATACACTCCACAGTTTTCATTTAGTGCGACCAGGGCCAGTGATCGTCTCTTGTTTTGACGGGTGACTTGCTGGAAGATACTCCATGGTTTCTTAGTGCAACTAGGGCTAGTGACTGTCCCATGTTTGGATGGGTGACTTGCTGGAAGGCACTCCATGGTTTCTTAGTGCAACCAGGGCTAGTGACCATCTCGTGTTTGGACGAGTGACTTGCTGGAAGGCACTCCATAGTTTCTTAGTGCAACCAGGGCTAGTGACCGTCTCATGTTTGGACGGGTGACTTGCTGGAAGGCACTCCATGGTTTCTTAGTGCAACCAGGGCCAATGATCGTCTCGCGTTTGGACGGGTGACTTACTGGAAGGCACTATATGGTTTCTTAATGCAACCAGGGCCAGTGACCGTCTCGTGTTTGGACGGATGACTTACTGGAAGGCACTCCATGGTTTCTTAGTGCAACCAAGGCTAGTGACCGTCTCGGGTTGGACGGGTGACTTGTTGGAGAGCACTCATTACCTTAGCCACTCAACTTACGGATCCCGCTTTGGACAGGAGGCATATCAACTGGTCTTAAAGATGAAGTATTTCAGACATTTTAGAACTCTTTGATTACGGTTTTCGATGATAACCATAGTCCCCTTTGATTTAGTTTCGTACCTCGATCCGGGATGAAATAAATTCAATGAATGGATGCAAATGAGTACGGTACAAAGTAAATATGCTTTATGCATGCTCAAGAGAGGATCGCGTTTATGCTAGATGTTCAATGTATCAGACAAAATATGCATTTGATTTTATTGTCCTACTTCGTATATATCTCTACGTCATTAATATTTTTGCCTTTGTGTCTTTGAAATCGCGGTTGATTTCAATTGGCATTAATAGATTTTCGGGCCAACAGGGCACTTCCCAGGTCCTGTTTAAGATCTGACCAGAGGATCCGGTGAATATCGATCACGATCGTCTTTGGATAGTGATAGATCATGACGTTGGATCCATCTTGGTGTCAGTGCGATCGCATTCCATTTTGTTTAGTGTAAGTTGATTTTTGAGCCAACATGGCACTTCCCACGGCTGAAAACGACTAAGTGTTGGGCCTGTTTCCACTGAATTAGGGTTCTCATAGATCCTGAGATCAGGTAATCTCATTGCAATACATGATTATGATGTATCATGTTATGGCGGAGAGATGTCTCTCTCTCGGGGTCGGTCAAATTCCGCTTGGTTCCCCTCTGTTTTGGCCTTTTCTGACTTTCTCGAAGGGGTTTCCGAGGTTCGCAAAATTGGCTAAGTGTTGGCCTTTTTTATCAAATTGCTGATTTGACCCACTTAACAATGACCGTTGGCGAATCCGGTCCGAAGGATGGATAAAGGGCATTGATGTGTGTTTAGGAGCGTCATCTTAATTGGAAGGCGGGCCACATCATGGAAGGCCCCACCTCCCCATCAGCGTCTAGGTACATCGGAGGTTGGGTTGGGTGCATGTGACATTAGGCATGGGCGCATGTCCTTGGTGGATGCATGTTCCCCACCCCAGGTGAATGTGGAGAGAGAAAGGTGAGAGTGAAAGGTGAGAGAGAAAGGTGACAATCCTCTCCTTTGGGCGCATGTGGGATGTTACATGCGCTCGGCACTTCCTCACGGGCGCATGTCTTGTAAGGACTCAGGAAATTTTCCATATTTTCCAACAAAAGGATGGGCGCATGTGGATTTTCCCTATCTCCCTCTCCATTACAGCTCCGGTGGGAGAAATCCCTTTTCGGTGATGGCATCCTGTGAGGGGATGGGCGCATGTCCCTTTCCGGCTAGGATTCTAACAGAGTATTTTTACCTCTAGAAGAGCTCTAGTAGTCTCTTGAAAAGTGATCTCGTCCCTGTCTCATCGAGTGGAGGGGTATTTATAGAAGGTTTATCGGGTAGCTAATCGGGTCCACCAAAAATCAGATTTCACCGAGCGCATGTGATTGTGAAGAGGGGTCATGCACATGTCTTAGGGAGGTGGGCGCATGTGCCCTATGTGGTGGGCGCATGTAGCCTCTATGGTGGGCGCATGTTGCCCCACTTAGCATCATTTCAATTTTTTATCATTTTTATGATTGTTCTCAAATCAAAAGAGGGGGAGAATGTCCCTCATGTGCATGTGGTGAGAGGGCAGATGCATGTCTCCTCATGGCATCTGCATGTAGAGAGAGAGTGGCGTACGCACATTCCATCACTTAGAATATTTCAGGTTTTAGGCTCTGACGGGCGACCTCCAGAGGGGAGCTACCTTTTTGGAGACCGAAGTCACTAACACCAAGCCACTTTTAGGCCATGATCGACCTCTTGAATGAACGGGGTGGGGTACCGATGGTCATCTAATGTGAATTTTGGTAGTTCTTTCCCAATTTGGACCCTCCCGATCGGCTCTTTGCATAGGAATATTGTTCCGGGAAGCGCGCACATGGAAATATGCATCGCAAGGACTTCAAACTTGCTAGTTAAGGTTTTTCGGGCATTCTGGGTCATTTGGCGGTCATATGCATGTCTAATTCCACTTTGAAATGGTACCTGTAGGCTTTCGGGCCCTTTTAGTCTACTTTGGATAGGGGTGAAGCACGTTTTGGTTCGTGGAGGTAAAGATGAGCACCGTGCGATTTTGGAACTTGCAGGTTAAGGGTTTTAGGGCGTTCCGGATCATTTGGGGGTGGTGTGCATGACTAATTCCGCTCCAAAATTGCATTCGTGGGTTTTGGTCACGATCGTGCATGTTAGGGTTGCACTGGTGTTTTTCGAGCATTTCGGATCTCAAAATTAGTCCGAATCATCGTAGATGAACTGCTGGATACTGTTTTATAATGGGTGCAAATTTGAACCCCAACAGTGGCAAAGGGAAATCATCTTTAGGACTGGCTTTGTTGAGATCTCGGAAGTCGATGCACATTCGAACCTGGCCATCCTTCTTTGGTACTGGTACAATGTTCGTGAGCCATTCAGGGTAGTTGGAGACTACCAAGAATCCACATTGTACTGCTTGATGAATTTATCTCAGACTTTCAGGGCCCATTCTGGCTTCATTCTTCGAAGTTTCTGCTTCACTGGCTTCATATCCGGCTTGGTTGGCAGATGGTGTACAACGAGCTCTTCATCGAGCCCCGGCATCTCTTCATATGAGAACGTGAAGTTGGAAAATCTTAGAGCTAGGAACTCTATCATCTTCTACTTCATCTCTGGTGGCAATGATTTTCCAATGCGTACTTCTATAGGGATCTCGGGTGTCCCCAAGTTTACTACCTCAAAATCATCAGCTACAACATTGTCTTTAGATTCAAACTTTTTAAGGAGATCCTTTGGTTCGGGAGCCGGGTCATCATCTTCCTCATCCCGAGCGTCGTCCAGACCCATGAACTCGAAGTCTAATTCGATGTCAAAATCATATGATTTGACTTCAAACTCATGTGACTCTTTAGACGAACTTGGCACATTATTGAATGCAGGAAAAGAAATGTTTTTTGGTTTTTGAGAATTTTCTGAAATTGAAATATTAGATGTTTACGGCTTTTGAAAGTTTTTTATTTTTTTAGATTTTTTAAATTCACGGGACCCTGAACAAGCGGGCATTGTAGACCATGATTGATCCCAGCTTGTCCCAGAGTATCGCTCGTTGCTTAAATCGGCGTTTTTTTTTTAAGCAAGAGCCCTCAGATGACTCTCTAGCTGATTCAGAAGTTAGGGGGACAGATGACCATTCAGGACCCCACACTCCTTCCCTTAGAGAGGTGGGGTTTGATGATTTGGGCAAAAAATCACAGTCTGGCCCAATGACCATGATTTCTCACTAGTTAGGTTTGAGATCTGAGTCATACTCAGTCCCTCCCGGATCACTTACCTCGCATTGCAGTTCGTCTGGTTCCACAATGAGACACAAGTTCAGAATCTGGACATCGGACCAATCCAGGGCTGGCCATTTCTCCTTCTTGGTCCAATGGATGGGCTGCTTCTACCCCTGACTGATGGTTGATGATGTTGTTTTAGCAGAGATGGGCGGGTCGCACCCCTTGTTGATTGATGCTGACATGGGCAAGTTGTGCCCCTGGTTGGCTGGAATTGAAGTGGGCAGGTTGTGCCCCTGATTGGGAGCAGGTGTCAGAGTACCTTGGTCCTGAAGCTGTTGTATTTATTTTTTTTCTTTGTCTTCATCTTCTCCTTCTTCTTATGGAGGCTTATATGGTTTGAGAATCCTAGTCCCATCAAATGGGGGGCCATATGACCCAAGCTAGGCTCATTGGGAGACCTTTGTTTAGTGCAGTTGGTTGATTTCTTCTTGGATCTCTGCAAGGCTCTCCTGGCCTGATGAATTGAATGGGTGAACACCGACATTTCTTTTTTCTTTTGTCCATGATGACTGACCTGTACCCAAGTCCCTATTTGCGTTGATTATATACCAGCGGCATCTTTCTGAACTTGAAATGATTCTTCATCCAACACTTGAGGCTCAGACGTTTTGTTGGTGAAAAGATGCGATCCACACCTATTGGTTCTGGATTGGCGATAGCGTTCACAGTCTCGAATTCGAAATTATGAAACGGGACATCTTCTTCAGAGTGTTAGATGTCAATGATAGGGATATCTGGTTTAGTGGTAGCAATATTGGAAGGAATGATGAGCTCCTTCTCTGCATCGACAGAGATCACTTGATTTCCACAGATATACTTCACCCGTTGATGCAAGGTTGATGGCACACCTCCAACCTTGTGCAACCAAGGTCGTCCGACCAATATGTTGAAAGAGGCTGATTGTTCGCTCGCCTCAAGTGCAAGGCTGCGATGTAGTAATAAATCTCGATAAGAACAAGGTCGATCCTCAGGGAATTAGAAGACAGCTTTTATACTATTCCAGCAACTAGGATTACAATATTTTAAGAGATTCAATTGAGGGAATTGTGTTAAAACAGTAACTTAAGAAAAATAGTAATTAAGAAACTAAGGCTTTCAAGGATCCACTTGTAACAATCCCATGCCAATCCAATCAATCCAAGCATAACACACAACTATATTTGAAGTTCTATCTCTCATCTAGTTGGAAGATAAAGCATTAAACACACTCAATCCAACTAAAGTTGAACTTCCAAGTTCTAGTCTCATTTAACCACATGTAGAATTTGAAATTATAGCCTTCGGAGTAACAGCTATGCCTATGGACTATGGCATGCTCAAGGGTTACCATAATTCGAATCTAATCAAGGAAAACATGATAATCTTAGAGAATTGCAAGGAATCCATGTCTGAAGCATATGAACTCTCATAAAACTTCTAAAAATATCAACTTTATAAGAACTAGAACATTCAAAATTCGAACTTGAAGTGAAGCTATGTAAATCAAACTGAATTAAACATGAAATTGGCTACAAGCTTCACCTCTCAGCCTTAGCTGAGAGATTCTAGCCGAGCATTGTCTCACTACAACTAGAACTCAATAAAAAGCATAAAAACCCGAAGTTGGGAAGGTTGCAAATGCTCCACGACGGCTTCCTTCACTCCCCACGAAGTTCCTCAGCTTCTATGATGCCCTAGGAAGAGACCCTATGTGTCCTTTTATAGTGGGGAAGCTCTACCACGTCGGAAACATCCAGAAGTGCGTAGTAATTACGCACTGCGCAAAAAAACTCAGATCCCGAATTGGAAAGCTTCTGTTTACACAAGGCTGACCGTTCTTAACCGGTCGGACTAGTTTGTTGCAAGTCCAGCGTGCACAGAGTGGTGTCCGACCTGCTGGCCGACCGGTCGGACCGGACTGATCCTTTGTCCAGTGAGTTTCAAAGGGGGACGGCACAGTGGCCGGCCGGTCAGGACCGGTCATGGCTCCCATGGTCGACCGGTCAGGACCGGTCGGACCTCTATTCTTTTCTTTTTCTTCTTCTCCCTTTCTTCTCTTTTCTCCCTCTTTCTTCTTCCTTCTTTGGTCCACCTTGGGCCTTCCTTCAAAGGCTCCTAAATGCGCTCTTTTAGCTATCATTTGTGTAAAGTCTCTCTCTCAATCCTACATCACAAAACATTCGTTAGATGAACCTTTTAAACATGCAAACCATGCTTATAATGTGATGTAATGGGCTATATCATGTATAAATTGGAGGTTCAACAAACCCCCCCCCAACTAGATTTTTTCTAGTCCCAAGCGAAACATGCGCGAAACAAGTTCAAACCTTCAAGAACCAACGCTCCTTCAGAAACTATGTTTCTATCCATTCCAAGACATACAAGTGTAAAATTCAAAAAAATGAGGTGATAGAAGTTGAAACCTTAAACTCTCAAAACATAATAAGTGTCCATATGAAATTCCCCCTGATTGATTGATAAATAGAAGAACTCGAACAAATTTAACCTAGTGTGCATAGTGAAATTTCATCTCATGAGTTTCTTGGATTATCTTCTTCATAGATCAATTAAACTATGGATCTCAAGGTGCACAGAGCAACAATAAGCCTATGACAGGAATTTGCCTTACCGTCCTTCTGATGGGTTTCACACAAGGTCCCATTTTCGGCTTTGGTTACGGGTAGACCATCCCCCGGTTGGTAAATAGGTAGCCCTTTTCGAAATTTTCCACCATGTTTTCCATCATTCTCAATTTTCATCCTTCCTTTTCCTTTTCCTTTTACATTAGATAGGATTTTTAGAAATCCATATCTTTTGTTATTTTCCCATGGACAAGGATGGACAAAGTACCCCGGCTTGGTTTCTCAACACCTCAAATCTAAGTCTAGCCAATCTACAAATCACATAATCCCTTCAAACCATGAAAATCGTGTAATGTGAACTAGGTGTGAGAGTGTTCAAATTTTCTATCAATCACATAAATAGGGGAATTCACATATAAAACCATTAATTAAGAGAAGTTCAAGACTTGCAACATCACTCACTTCGTATCTCCTTTTATTATACTCATATCATCTCGAATGCATAGAAATAAGGTTTTCTAAAGGAGTTTTGAACTTTTAGAAAATTCAAAAAAATTTGTAAAAAAATTTACACAATATGATGCTCGAAATGTTGCAAACTGCTACATGAGGAATCTCATCTCACCCCCAACCAAATATTGCATTGTCCTCAATGTAAAAGATATGCAATGAGCATGAACACGAGAGCAATGGTAAACTATAAGAGAGTGAGAACAATAGTACCTGAGAGAGTCGATCATGGAAGTCTGCAACTCCGACAACTAAATCCACTAAAATAGAAAAACTAAAATAGAAAAAAAGTAACTAAACATAATTTATGCTATACCTCCGTCAGACTAGGAGATCAATCATCCTGATACACAGGATCATTCAAAGTGATAGACGTGTCCTCTGAATCAAATTTCTCAACAAATGGTATAAGGCGTTGTCCATTAACTTTAAAACAGTTACCGTTTGCGGCATTCTCTATCTCGACAACCACATGAGGAAAAACTTCTTTAACAATGTATGGGCCGATCCATCAAGATCGTAATTTTCCTAGAAAAAGATGAAGCCGAGAATTATACAAGAGCACTTTTTGACCTTCATGGAAAGATTTCCTGAAGATGTGCTGTTGAGCTCTTAATTGTGTATATTCTAACCCCAATTCATCACTCATTGTGCGAGATTTTCATGATTTAAAGACTCATTGAATGCATGTTTGGTGATTGCAGGATTGAGAGTGGACTCGGCCTAATTGATGACAAAAGGGCCCCATTTAGAACCATTTGAATGAAGATCAAGGAGGACCAAAGAAAGAAGGAAGCAAGGAAAGAAGAAAAGAAGAAAGAATGAAGAAAACAAGCAAGACTGGTCATGACCGGTCGGCCAGGAAAGTCAGACTGATCGTATGACCGGTTGACCAGCTCGCCCTGCCCCTCTGATCTTACTGGACTTAGAACCAATGCAGGCACGACCGGTGGTGACCGGTCGGCCAGCCCAGTCCGACCGGTCAAGACCGGTCGGTCAGAAGTTTTTTTTAAGTCCAGAGGCCGCTGGACTGTTTTTCCATTGAGGCGCGACAGATCAAGACCGGTCGGCCAGTCAGTCCGACCTGTCGTCCGACCGGTCGGCCATGCGTAAGATGCGGATTTCTAATTTTGGCGCCGAAATTCTCTGCGCACTGCGTAACTCTTACGCAGATTCTCGATTCTTCTGAAGTTGCGAAGCCTCCCTACTATAAAAGGACACCTAGGGATCGTTCCTAGGGTATCTTAAAAGGGTTTAAGCAAGCTTGGAGGGGGCGGAAGTGGGTTTCGGAGTTCCAAAACTCCTTCCAGTTTGTTTTACTGTTTTTATGAGTTTTTTGGTTGTTTCATGTTTCCTTGGATCATGAGCAGCTAAACCTCTTAGCTAGGGCTAAGAGGTGAAGCTTGTAGTGGATCCAAGATGTTTCAATTCATTCTAAGTTGGTTTTAAGTTTGGAATTCATGTTTATGAACCATGGTTTGAAGTTTATATAAGCTTTAAGTAGTTTTTCTTAGTCTTATGATAACTCATGGATGTTTGGGAGAATTACTTAAATTCTTAATTGGTTTGCATCAGTCTAGACCTGTATGATCCGAGGAATTGGAGTGCGCTCTAGTACTATGATCTTCATGTGGGGACTTCCTACCAAAGCTCTACTTTTCTGAATTTCTGTAATGTGTATGGACTATGCATGTGATTTGAATCAAGTTCAAATTGTAATCTAGCCTTGTCTTGTGACAGGACTTGAGGATGGTTATGATTGTGAACTGAACCTTTTGGAATGGGGACTGACCTATGCAATTGAGCATGCTCAGCTCAGCCTACATTGAGTGAATCCTATGCATTGAACTTACATATGACAGATTGTTTGGTTTAACAGCACTATCATCCGACTAGATAGATCTTAATATCGATTCTAGTTGAGAAAGTGAGAAACCATAGCGGATTGAACACCAAGGATTGCTACAAGTGGATCCTTAAACCCCTAGTGCCTTTTTATAATTACTTACCTTCAATTTAATTCAATTTTGTTACTCAAATCAAATCCATACAAAATCTGGTTATTAGCTTTCAATAGACACTTTTGGATGTGTTTGTGAAATCCTAAATAAGTCCTTGTGGATCGACCTCGGTCTTACCGAGTTTATTACTACATCGCAACCCTACACTTGGGGAAGCGAACAAGTTTTTGGCGCCGTTGCCGGGGACTTTGACGGTTTTCACAAATTTTTGAAATTAGTATCTATTTAGGATTTTTTGGATTTTAGGACTAACTTAGCTTGTTTATTTGATTTTTCTTTTCAGGGATTTCTAGGAAGCTGAAGAAGATACAAGGATTTCAAGTGCCAAATCAGGTTCTATCCTTCTAAACCTTACTCTTCTCCTTCTCCTATTCATTCCTATCATATTCATCTCTTGTAGAGTGGGTGGAGACTCCTTTTGGATCTGTGAAAGGTCGGCCTTGTGCCACCTGGATTCCTATTGGTCGGCTCTGCCATCTTGGATCACCTTGTGCTCAAAGATTTCTTTTCTCACCTCTACTCCTCTCTCTCCTTTTTCTGCACTTTTTCTCAAAAGATTCAAAGAGTGGGTGGGGAGTTCTCTGAACCCCTATTGACCAGGAGAAATCGATCTCTATCCTTGCTTCTGGCTTAGCCATTGCAAGACACCTTGTGCTTCGGTCTTAGAGAAAAGTAAAGAAAGGTAGGAAGAATTCTTCTTTCTCTTTGTTTCATATTTTTTTGGTTTTACATGCCACATTGGGCTCGGGATTCTAATAACCGACTCATAAGTGAAGGGGGGATAGTAGAAGGAATTGACAGAGAGCCACGTGCTAGGAGACATCTAAACTCTCCAATTTTGTCTGAAGGTATAGCTGTGAATCAACCTAATCCAATGGCCAATCCTAATCTAGGCCACAACCAAACTGAAATGGGGGAGAATGTGGTTGAGGATGTTCCTCGACCTAGAACTTTACGTGACTTCTTGCAACCAGCAAAAGCGAGCACTCCCTCATGCATAGTATTTCCACCAAATGCAGGGAACGTAGATTTGAAACCGGGAGTGATCCAACTTCTCCCTAAATTCCATGGATTAGACAGTGAAAGTGCCTATCAACACCTTAAGGAGTTTGATGAGGTAATAACCACCATGCACTTTGCTAATATGACTGACGATGTGGTAAGACTTAAATTCTTCCCTTTTACTCTCAAAGATAAAGCTAAAGGTTGGCTTCATGCATTAAGGCCAAGATCAATTGGCGCATGGACTGATATGCACAGGGAATTCAAAAAAAATTCTTCCCTACTCACAGAACAAACATGTTGAAGCGCCTTATCATGAACTTTGCCCAAAAGGAAGATGAAACCTTCTTCCAATGTTGGGAGAGGTTTAAGGACCTATTAAACGCATGCCCTCATCATGGCTATGAAATTTGGCGGGTTATAAGCTTTTTCTATGAAGGATTGACTTCACCCATGCGCCAATTCGTAGAGATGATGTGTAATGGGGAGTTCATGAATAAGGAGGCTGATGAAGCATGGGATTATTTGGAAGAATTGGCTGAGAATGCACAGTCTTGGGATACATCAAAACCCACAAATTCCAAGACTAGCCAACAAAAGGAAAAAGGAGGAATGTATGTCTTATCGGAAGAGGATAGCATAAGTGCACGGGTGGCTAGCCTCACAAGAAAGGTCGAAGCCATGAAATTGAGGAAAGGAGAGACGATTAACTCCAATGACGTTGAAACTGTTTGTGGAATTTTTGCCGGAAATCAACATGCAACACAAGAGTGTCCCACAATTTCAGCAGTTCAGGACATCTTACAAGAACAATCCAATGCCATAAACAGTTATCAATGGCAATTTGGTGCTCCAACTTCAAACACGTTTAATGCTAGTTGGAAGAATCATCCCAACTTCAGTTGGAGGAATGGACCCACTGTGAATGCAACCCCCATCCCTAAGCTCAACCTATACTAGGTCCATCTCTAGTCATTACTCCAAAAGTGACGCTAGAGAAGATGTTGGGTGCATTCGTATCGGTCCAAGCTGAGTATAACAAGACAAATTCTCTAAAAATAGATGGGTTCATGCAAGGGCAATTGAAATTCAATCAAAATTCAACTCAAGCCATCAATGAATTGAAAACATCAATGGCTAGAGTTGAATCTCATCTTAGTGTTAGAGAGAAGGGCACACTTCCTGCCTAACCTCTTCCTAACCCAAGATCCCAGTATGAGATACAAGATGCAAGCTCATCCTCCCACCACATGGAACATGTTCAAGCTATCACCACTTTGAGAAGTGGGAAAGAAATTGACAAATCTAATCCGATGAAGGCCCCAAAGCCTAAGGATCCAGAAATTTCCAAAGAGGATGATAACTCAAACAACACTCCACAAGAGAAAGAACCGGAAAGGCAATACAAGCCGGTTGCTCCGTTTCCACAAAGGTTGATTTCACCTAAACCTTTAGATAAAAATCTGGAAATTTTAGAAGTATTCAAGCAGGTGAAGATCAACATCCCGTTGTTAGATGCAATAAAACGAATACCATCTTATGCCAAATTTCTAAAGGAATTATGTACAGTCAAAAGGAAACACAATGTTCACAACAAAGTTCTTTTGACTGAGAATTTGAGCGCCATCATCAAACAAAAGGTGCCCCAAAAATACAAGGATCTGGGTAGTCCAACCATCTAATGCATCATAGGAGACTACCGGATTAAACAAGCCCTACTCGACTTGGGGGCAAGTGTGAATCTCATTCCATACTCGGTCTACGAGCAACTTCGGTTAGGTGAATTGAAACCCACCAAAACCCCACTCCAACTTGCTGATAGATCCATCCGTATACCGAGAGGAATGATAGAGGATATTCTAGTCCAAGTTGATAAATTCTACTACCCAGTAGACTTTATTGTCTTGGATACACATCCTGTAATAGGCACCGGTGCTCAAATTCCCGTCCTACTTGGCCGACCGTTTCTAGCTGCTTCAAATGCAATTATCAATTGTAGAAACTGACTTGTACAAATGTCCTTTGGAAATATGACCCTTGAGCTTAACATATTTGATTTATGCAAACAACCATGGGAGGTTGATGATGATATCCACGAATTAAACATGATTGAATCATTCGTGGAAGATACAGTCCCCTTGTCACTATCTTCCGACCCTTTGGAGGCATGTGTGGCCCATTCTCATGATATAAATAATGACACAATACAAGAGATGGCTGCCATTCTAGATGTGATGCCGATGCTTGATAATAAAAGATGAAAAGTCCTATTTGAGCCTTTGCATGTAAACGAGAACAAGGCCCTCCCATCCAACATCAAGGTACCAACACTCGACCTAAAACCATTACCAAGTGAGCTGAAATATGTTTATTTAGGTGAAGATGAGACATACCCAGTGGTGATTTCTTCCCACATGGATGAGGAACAAGAGAGTAGGCTAATGACCACTCTATTAGAGCACAAGAGTGCCATTGGATGGTCGATTGCGGATCTCAAAGGCATAGACCCACTGATTTGTACTCATCGCATACACCTTGAGGAGAATGCGAAGACATCTAGGCAACCACAACGACGACTAAATCCAAACATGAAGGATGTGGTTAAGGCCGAAGTGGTGAAACTATTGGATGTGGGTATTATTTACCCAATATCCGATAGTCAATGGGTGAGTCCAACTCAAGTGATGCCTAAGAAATCCGGAATAACCATCGTAGCCAATGCCAATAATGAACTCGTGCCAACTAGAGTCACTACCGGTTGGAGAATGTGCATTGACTACAGGAAGCTAAACACCGTCATAAGGAAAGACCACTTCCCCTTACCTTTTTTTGATCAAATTTTAGAAAGGTTGGCTGGTCATTCCCATTTTTTGCTTCCTTGATGGCTATTTAGGGTACAACCAAATAGAGATCGCCCCTGAAGACCAAGAAAAGACTACATTCACATGTCCATTCGGCACTTTCGCCTATCGACGGATGCCGTTTGGACTATGTAATGCCCTTGCCACCTTTCAGCGTTGTATGATGAGTATATTTTCTAATATGGTGGGGACAATTCTCGAAGTCTTCATGGATGATTTTTCAGTATTTGGTTGTAGCTTTGATGAGTGCCTTGAGCACTTGAAATCTGTGCTGAAAAGATGTGAAGAGAAGAACCATGTGCTGAATTGGGAGAAGTGCCATTTCATGGTTCAAAAGGGAATTGTACTCAGTCACATCGTTTCACAAAATGGAATCGAGGTGGACAAAGCGAAAATTGATCTGTTAGAACTAAAGAAAAATCGAAACCTGCTGCTCGTCAGCAGTCTTTTTCTTTTCCCTGTGTTCCTTTTATTCTGGGGGAATTCTGAGTATAGAGACATTCATAGACAATCATAAACAATCACAAAGTATACACGAGAAAGCACCGCGAGGTGAATTTTATTCCAAAGATTCCGAGGTCTTTTACATTCCGGGCTGTGAACTGGTCACGAACCCTTAATTACATCAACGGATGATCACCCTTGATTAAAAGGCAAAAGTAAATGCATGCATATATCATAAATGAATTAAATAAAGCATTAAAGGAGCATAAATATAAATAAAGCACAGCATAGACAACACAGAGATTTTTACGTGGAAACCCATACGGGAGAAAACCACGGCACAAAGCGACAAGATTCCACTATGAATTTCAGTTATACAGTAGATGGAATATCAAAGGGATAAAGCTCGGATAGATCGAGCAAGTAGTTTAAATCGTCAGGGATTATAGTCTCGAGTTCATGGTCGCCAAGACCAAGTCTAGGATTTATTATGGAATACTTCACCGTTAAGACCGGTTAGATGTTGGTCCCATACTCTTCGGGCATTCCTAGTTGAGTAGCAACTAGGATTTTAACCGAATCGTATATCTCAGTGTCATGACGCGTCTCTATGGACGATATGACTTTCAAGGATACACTTTACGGTTTCCGTTTAGTGCAACCAGGGCCAGTGACCTTCTCAGCTGGATGAGTGACTTACTGGAGGGCACTCCATGGGGTCTTTGTGCAAACAGGGTTTCGACCGAGTCGTATATCTCAGTGTCATGACGCGTCTCTATGGACGATATGACTTTAAAAAATACACTCCACGGCATCCACTTACTGCAACCAGGGCCAGTGACCGTCTCAGCTGGACGGGTGACTTACTGGAGGGCACTCCATAGGGTCTTTATGCAAACAGGGTTTCGACCGAGTCGTATATCTCAGTGTCATGACGCGTCTCTATGGACGATATGACTTTCAGAAATACACTCCACGGCGTCCACTTACTGCAACCAGGGCCAGTGACCGTCTCAGCTGGACGGGTGACTTACTGGACGGCACTCCATGGGGTCTTTGTGCAAACAGGGTTTCGACCGAGTCGTATATCTCAGTGTCATGACGCGTCTCTATGGACGATATGACTTTCAGAAATACACTCCACGGCGTCCACTTACTGCAACCAGGGCCAGTGACCGTCTCAGCTGGACGGGTGACTTACTGGAGGGCACTCCATGGGGTCTTTGTGCAAACAGGGTTTCGACCGAGTCGTATATCTCAGTGTCATGACGCGTCTCTATGGACGATATGACTTTCAGAAATACACTCCACGGCGTCCACTTACTGCAACCAGGGCCAGTGACCATCTCAGCTGGACGGGTGACTTACTAGAAGGCACTCCATGGGGTCTTTGTGCAAACAGGGTTTCGACCGAGTCGTATATCTCAGTGTCATGACGCGTCTCTATGGACGATATGACTTTCAGAAATACACTCCACGGCGTCCACTTACTGTAACCAGGGCCAGTGACCGTCTCAGCTGGACGGGTGACTTACTGGAGGGCACTCATTCCCTTAGCCACTCAACTGACGGATCCCGCCTTGGACAGGACGCACATCAACTGGTCTCAACGATGAAGTATTTCAGACGTTTAGAATTCTTTCATTATGGTTTTCGATGATAACCATAGTCCCCTTTGATTTAGTTTCGTATCTTGATTCGAGATGAAATATATTCATGCAATGGATGCAAATGAGTACAGTACGGAGTAACTATGTTTTATGCATGCTCAAGAGAAGATTGCATTTATGCTAGATGCTTAGTGGATCAGACAAATTATGCATTTGATTTGATCAATCGGCTTCGTATATATCTTTGTGTCATCGATGTTTTGCCCTCGCGTCTTTGAGATCGCGATTGATTTCATTTGGCATTAGTAGATTTTCGGGCCATCAGGGCACTTCCCAGGGCCTGTTTACGATCTGATCGGAGGATTTGGTGAATTCCTATCAGATCATCTTTGGATAGAGGCAGAATATGTCCAGGAGAGTCATAGTGCGATCGCATTTTGATTTGTTTAGCATGGGTCAATTTCTGAGCCAACAGGGCACTTCCCAGGGCTAAAAACGACTAAGTAGTGGACCTGTTTATAGTCTAATCAAGGTTTCTCGGAGATCCTGAGATCAGGTAATCTCATTTTAATGCATGATTATGGTATATCATGTTATGGCGGAGAGAAGTCTCCCTCTCGGTTTCGGTCAAATTCCGCACGATTCCTCTCGCTTTCGGCCATTTCCGGCTCTTTCAGAAGGATTTCCGAGGTTTGCAATATTGGCTAAGTGTTGGCCATTTTGGTCAAATTGCTGATTTGGCCCACTTAACATCGACCGTTGGTGAATCCGGTCCGGGGGATGGATAGAGGACATTGATGTGTGTCTAGGAGTGCTGACGCGATCAGAAGGCGGGCCACGTCGAAGGCGGGCCACATCATGGAAGGCCTCACCTCCCCATCAGCGTCCAGGCGCATGGGAGGTTGGGTTGGGCGCATGTTTCATTAGACATGGGCGCATGTCTTAAGTGGATGCATGTTGTCCACCCCAGGCGCATGTGAATGCTACAAATGCATCAAGCGCATGTGAATGCTACAAATGCATGGTTATTAGGCGCATGTGAATGCTACAAATGCATGGTTATCAAGTGCATGTGAATGCACATGCGTCCAACATCCCAACTATGGGCGCATGTCCCATGGTACTTAGGGATTTTTGCGCATTTCCCCTCCCAAGAATGGGTGAGCGCATGTCACTATGTGACTTGGAGGATTTTGCTCCGGTGGGAGAAACCCCTTTCCGGCGAAGGCCTCCGGCGAAGTGTGGGCGCATATGGATAGTCGACTGAGGATTCCGGCAAGGATTTTACCTTGCTCTGCCAATCCTTTCCAGATAATGAAGTCTCTCTCTCTCTCAACAAGTGAGTGGGGTATTTATAGCACTTAATCGGGTAGCTACTCGGGTACCGGGCGCATGTGGTTTGCAAAATGGAGGGCATGCACATGGAAATATTTGGAGAGACGAGTCATGCGTATGTTGTGGGGATCATGCGCATGGAAATATTTGGAGAAACGAGTCATGCGCATGTTGTGGGGATCATGCGCATGGAAATATTTGGAGAAACGAGTCATGCGCATGTGATGGGATCATGCGCATGTCCCCATGCACCAGGCGCATGTGGCATAGCATGGGCGCATGTGCCACTGGTATGGGCGCATGTGGCCTCTGTTTTGGTCGCATGTGGCCCACTTAGCATTTTTCATGATTTTTGTAATTTTTATTTTATTTAGAATACTGAAAAGGGAGAGAGAGAGCTCTCATGCGCATGTGGTGAGAGAGTGAATGCATGTTTCCTTAATACATTCGCATGTGAAGAGAGAGTGAACAAATGCATGTGGAGAGAGAGTGAACAAATGCATGTGGAAATATGCACGCAATGACTTCAAACTTGCTACTTAAGGTTTTCCGGGCATTCCGGATCATTTGGTGGTAATCCGCATGTCTGATTCCAGCCCGAAATGGTACCTGTAGGCTTTTGGGCCCTTATAGTCGGATAAGTCAGGGCAAAAAAATGCATTTGGAAGCGTGCTGGTAAAAATATGCATTGTGCGACCTCAAAATTTGCAGGTTAAGGGTTTTAGGGCGTTTCGGATCATTTGGCGGTAATTCGCATGTCTGATTCCACCCCAAAATAGCATTCATAGGTTTCAGTCACGATTGCGCATGTTAGGGCGGCACTGGCATTTTTCGAGTATTTCGGATCTCGAAATCAATCCGAATCATCGTAGATGGACCGTTGAATACCATTTTATAATGGGTGTGAATTTGAGCCCCAACAAGTGCCCCCCCCCCCCGGTGCGCTGCGATGGATGCTTATTTCAGGCCAGTGCGGTGCACCGGTCCCTAGGCTCAAGTATAAATAGTGGACTCACTGAGTCATTTGTACATTTTCGAATCAAGGAAAAGTAAAATTTCTAAGGTGAGAGAGCTCCTCATGAGGGAGTAGGCGCATGTGGCCTTCCCATGGGCGCATGTGCCCTTCCAACTGATAATGGGCATATTGCATCTTGCTCCAGGCGCATGCCATTAGTTCCAAGCGCATGTAATAGTGCATCTTTATGGGCGCATGTGCTCATACTCAAGCGCATGTTGTGTTGATGCATTAGCGCATGTGGGAGTATGTTAAGAGCCAGGCGCATGTGTTAAGTGTTATGGGGTAAGCGCATGTACCCATGCATGTGTGGAAACCTCTAATGTAGGCGCATGTGAGCTTCTCTTTGGTGAAGTAAATATGGGCGCAGTCACATGCTACGAACTTATAACTCCATTTACATGGAGTGGGCGCATGTGGGGTCACATGCGCCTGGGGTATTGCCTTGGGCGCATGTGACTCCACTACTTAGCCAAAATTTCTAAATCCTGGCATTTTCCATCGCCCTTGGTGAAAACTCATGCATCTGGCCTTATTCTCAACCGAATTCGATGTCGTTTGTGGCTATCTCGCTCAATGCTCGAATATGATTGGGACTTGGTGCTCGGGGCCCATAATATGTTGCTTATACTGGTCTTTGATGGCTTGTAATTGCTCCCTTAAGCGGTTCTATGATGTGCGCTTCCGAGCGGGCGTGCATGAATCATTTATGATTAGTGCGAATTGGCACGCACTCCGAGTGTACATGTAGGGCTGCTACTGTATTTGTTGCGCTATGATATGTGAGCGCTTGCTTGTCGGATGTGCGCTCGAATTCCACTATTTCCATATTGTTGTTGGTCATGACTTTATGCATGTATTTACTGACATATTTTGTGTGTGAAATCCGTGATTGAATGATGCAAAGCTTACCTTATTGTGTTGCCTGTTGCATGCGCTGGTCTTCTGTTTGATGCACTTTTGTTTGCGTATTGTAGTGAATCATGGCGACAGCAGCAGGTTCTTCTGGTGAAGTTTCCAAATCGCAAGTTTCCAGCTCTTCATCTATACGACGCGGTAAAAAGAGGGCGACTGGAGATACTGCTAACCCGTCTCCGGTAGAGTGTCATTCGCAATCCTTCGAGACAATCGAATCCGAAGTGGAAGATTTCTCTGATCGAATTAAGCAACTCTCTCATGAAGTATTACTGCGTATCTATGTGGAGAAAATCATATCTGAGCCTCCGACGCAAGGGACTGAAGGGGAATGATCCGTCTGGTATTGTCAGCTTACTGATGCTGCCAATGTCGTTGAGGCAGGCCCTTCTAGCGTGCGTGGCCGACATTCCGAGGATGATCAGGAAGGTCAGAAGAAGAAGAGACGAAATCGAGGTAAGAAGCCGGCTGAGGAAGTTGACAAGGCGGAGTAATCGCCACAGCTCATTGATCCGAAGAATGAGCGGATGAAGATCGGCTGGAATAGAAACAAGACCATTACTACATGCGGTTTCTCCATCGTCAACCCTTATACCGACCGAGTCATCTTGCATGAGAAATCTCTTACGAGGCACAAGCCCTTCCCGAGCATCGAACCATCCAACGTTCAAGGCCCTTTTCAGTTCTATGGAGTCGAGAGGTGGACATCTGCCCCCGAGCAGTTGTTCACTACCATACTGGTCGACGATGGGAGAGAACAGCGGGTAGGTTCCTCGAGAGAAATGGTTTTCCTTGCGCCTACTTGTGATCCTCACACTCCTTCTCCAGTCCATTATTTTGAGACAATGCAGCAACGATTTCGACACATGGACAAGGCGACGATGTGGGCGGCGAAGAGCTTTCGTACGCGGGGTCATTTGAACGAGCGAGTTGGTTATGAGCCATGGGCAAAAGAGATTTTGATCTTGCATAAGACGATTTTAAAGCAAGTCGGCCTGTACCAGGCTATCGATGCGACCTTCGAACATTTCTCCCGAGATCCAACAATTCTTCGAAGCTTCTTGAACTACTGGTCTTCCGTTACCAATTCGTTCCACTTTCCATGTGGAGAGATGAGCATAACTTTATGGGATCTCCGAATGATGGCTGGGTTGTCTGTGATAGGAGAATATTACCAGGAATACGTCCCAACTGATGAAGAGTTGTCTTCGTTTCGGCTCAAAAGTCCTCGAGATGCGTATCATTCAAAGGCTTGTCTAGAGTTGTTTGCTGAGTTGTCGCAGTTCGACAATATTGCAAAAATTCACTATGACGACTGGTTGATCTACTTCAGCCAGAGGATGAAGTAATACTTCTTTCGATGCCTTCTTTTGTACTTTATGCTCTGCATACTTTAATTTCTTTAGTTTCTGACATGGGCACTTCTTTCTCCTCGCAGCATTAATTACGAAGGGTATGAGATCTTACCCGAAGACCAGGCTTTAATGAAGGAACGTTTTGAACAAAAGTTTCGAAATCCGAATGAGCTTACACCGTCTTGTGAACTGGCAGGATTCTTAGCATACTGGTTGTCGGCAGTTATGTTGCCTAGCTCCAAGAGTGCTGATGGTGTCAGGGTTTCTTGCTTCGTCGTGGCGGGAGCTCTTGCAAATGGTTGTCAATTTTCTCTAGCACCCCCCGTGTTATGCAGTTTATATAGGGCTTTTGGCAATATTGCGAGTAACAAAGACCAACCCTGGCGAGGGATGAATGTGGCTTATTGCCCATGGCATTTCTTCTGCGGATGGTTAGGCATATATTTCCCGTGGACCTACGGAGTGGATCTCTTCCAGTATTTTCACACTGATCACGCACCTCTTTATCACTATAGAAAACTTAACATGATAACGCGGTCGTCTGATTGGATAGCTTCCAAAATTGGCAATTGGGCGGAGATTTGTTTCTACCACTTTCCTGTTTCTGATGCCGGAGAAGATCGAGAAGTCGTTGACAATGAACATTCTGTGGATGTCACTGGTAGGGAATTTCTGGTGTCTATTCGTACTGCCTCACTTCCGCTACGCGAAGGAATAGAGTTCTGGCGAGAACCTTATTACCCTAGTCGGTTTGCCAGGCAATTTGGGTACGATCAGGGTGTTCCAATGACGTTACCAGATGTAACTAAAATAGAGCGGGCATATGGTACAGGTCCTGTTCATTGGGAGTGGATATGGCATCAACTTTTAATGACATGAACAGGCGCGAGATTCATGCTTCCCGGCCTCTATCGGAAGATTAGCGGTTCTTATAGTTGGCTGAGATGGTGGGTGCATCAGTATGCTCTGGTCCGAAAAAACAGCTCTGTTGATGATCCACTCTACATTCCTCCTCCAGGGCTGACAGAGGTCTTCGCTGACGGATTGGGTTATTATAGAGAGCAGGCTGAAGCGTATTTATCGTCGAGCATTAAGCATAAGATCTCCCTAAGTGTGTCAATTGACCATCGTAAGGAGGACACCGCGTTGGATGGCTGGCATACTTTCGGAATACCTTTAGTGAAATGGTCTCAAGAAGCCGGGTTCACACGTCTTCTGGTGATTGAAGGCGATAAGGATGCCGGTCGGTTAATTAGTGAAGATGACCCGACGATGACTGGGCCGACGAAGGCAATATCAGACCATGCTAGCATGAGAGAGCAGGCTAAGCCGATTGGAGAGGATAATCTGCAAGGGTCCACTACGCCGGGGAATAACACGACTGTATCTATAGCCCCTGGTGCTTCCAGTGTTGAGGGTATGGCGGAGTCGCCAGCGGTAACTGAAATAATCGATACTGATAGTGACACTACTGAACTTCTGGATGTGACCTCGACACCACTGACTGAGACTATTAAGCCTTTCCCTGAGCGACGATACATACTGCAACTTCCTCAGAACCTGTATTCAACCCATCTTTCGGTATAGTTCTTTCATAGTTCCTTGGTGTATTCTTTTTCTATACTTGTCATTTCATTGCATACTCGCTCTGTTCCTCTTGTTGCAGATACTGTCAATTTTGAGGCGGCTGCCCACGGAGCATTCGATGTTCCCTGTTTCGATCATTTAGACTGTTTCGGGCAGAGCGTATTGAGGGGTTTACTATCCAATATTTCGAGGGCGTTGGCTGAACCAAGTGAGTGGCATACACTAGGAGCAGGGGTGAAGGCATTGGAAGCTTGTGCAGGAGTAATCGGGCCTGATGTATCCGAAATAGTCTGTCGCATTTCTTCTTTCGAGGATTCTGTTACGCAGGTTATTATGACTGAACGGATTGAACCTGACCCTACGGCTGAAGAGAAACGGCGAGTGCTATCTTCTTTGCGGCCTGTCATAGAGCAGCGAGAACATTCGCCGGTTAATGCTAGAACAACCTTAGAAGGTAGCAAGACTCAACGTCGCGGGTGTATTAATCATCTTGCTGACGTTAAATCTGAGATCGCGCGGCTACAAGCGGAAGAAATGGCCATAAATCTTAAGGTTGCCCGCCTTGATCTTGTCGTCAATCAAAATCGTGCTAAGGTCGCACAACTCGAGAGTGAAGGAGAGGCGGCACGCAAGCAAGTGGAAGATTTAGAAATCGAACTTCGTGATATTCCGAATCCTGCGCTAACGCTAACGGAGGTAAAGGCCACCATGGAGGCAACGCGGAAGGATGTGATGAAGTTCATAACAGGATGCCTGGAGAAGCTGTAATTCTGTTCTTTTGCTTTCTTTTACGGTCATTGTCAGACAAAAATAGTATTAGACAGCTGTCCTGAATACCCAACTGTCACTTGTATCCGACGTAATTGACATCAGAACTTGTTAGCTGCATGCTTCATGATCTAAAATGATGACAATGATTCTTTTGCTAAACCACTACTTGGTGTTATGTGTTTAAGACTAGTATGCATGAAATGATGTATTATGTATGAATTTAATGTAAGCTGAATATACCAAAGCATAAAAATGGAAGAACCCATAAGAATAATACTTCCCTTTTTACTCAACCTGTGTATCCTTGGGTCATCACTTTCGAGAGACATTTGTGTCATAAGTCCAAAACTTTCTTTTAGCTCCATGTTTTCAGGTTTATATGTCATCCTTCATGGCCTGCCCCCAGTCATTTCTTTCTGCAGACTTGATATTTTGATAATATATTAGGGCTTGCTCCCAGTCGTCTTCTTCTTATAAACTCGAGTTTCTCATAATATATTGGGGTTTGCCCCCAGTGCATCCGGCTCATCACTTTGCAAGACCACTTCATTCTAATGAGACAGATCTTGTGCTTTAGGAATCCATGCCAAATACCCGTCCGATCATAATCTTTAATTGCATATTCTTGTCGCAGAATTCTTCATAAGAGAAAGTTGTCGATATTTTCAAGGTGAGGTGATACGTAATAGAATGCTCTAATCGTCTTCATACAAGGCCGTATATATAAATATGTATACAGGAGATTCCCAGTCGTGACTTATCTTCATATTCAGTAGAAGAATAATGCGATAATGATGGGAGATCCATGACATAATACGAAAGCTGGATATAGATAGCGATGTTCCGATCATCTTCATATAAAACTTTGTGCATAAATATGAGAGATTGATGATAATAGAGTATCCCGGCTGTCTTCATAGAGAACATAATATGGGGATGTTGTGATTTGCGTAGACTTTCTATAAGATATTCCCTCCTGATTCGACCTGTCTGATGAGGATATAATAAGTCGGTTGATGGTTCATGGAGTCGATTCTTTAATATTCTCCGACTATGGTACCTGTCATTAAGAAGAGCTCTACAAACATTTTATATTCATGTGCACAACAGTATGATGTGAGTGAACATGTAAACAAGTATGAAGCACAGCATACAGATGAAGTAGATGCATGAGTGAACATAAGTATATTCCTATCTACTTTATAAACCGCCAGGACTATTTGTAAACGTTCACGATTATTGAAGTTTAGGAAATGGAGTTCTTCGAGAGAAGTTCTTCCTAAGTGATATCTATTGGAACCGTACTGGCCGGGGTTCCATCGGACCCTTCCATTTTCAAACTGACGACGCCTTCGTTTATCATCTTTTGTATCTTTCAGAACGAAGCATTGCTCGGTTTTATGGCCTATGCATCTGTGATATTTGCAATAGTTGGGATCATCCACGCGTCCTGCTTCTGCTGGTCGAATAGACTTTGGGAGTCGCAATTTTCTTTCTTCGATTTGCCGCTCCATAATTGGGACAAGGTCTTTAATGTCGAATGTATACGGTCCGTTCTTTTCATCTCGCTCACTGATTGTCATGTGCCGCGACTTCTGAAGTTCTTTGCCCTTGTCTTGTGTCCTCATTACACTGGTCTCTGCCTCATGTCCTGGATTCGGTCGTTTTCGGTTTCTAGGGTTCTTTCTTACGTCTACCTGTGTCCTCTTTCTCATTTTGCGTCTTGACTTTTCTGCTTGAGATCGTGTTTCCGAAACGGATTGTTCTATCATGCGAACCTCTGCAGCCAGGTTATGAAGGGTGAAAGAGATATTGCCTAGCAGTTCGTATGGGATCATGGAGTCTGAACCCAACATACGCGCATTCGTTTGTTCAGTGTGGTTCTGTTGTCTTACTTCAACAACATTACGGGCTGCCCCCAATGCTTCTTCTTCCAACTGTTGGACAGGCATAGCGGTACTAGGGGTCGCTTTCTGTGAGATCAAGATGGCTAAAGCCTCCCGAACTTCTCCCATCTGTTCGGATAGCTCTATATGGGCTTGGGCCAATTCGCTGACTTTCTCTCGAATTGCCGACAATTCGACATCGTGTCCTGTCGATTCCCTTTCTTCGACAGCCTGTACCATTGTTGTTTGTACCAGTCTTTCATCATGAACTGGTGGTATCATAGGTGCTATTGTCACTACGGCTAACGTTGCCCGACTGATTTCTTCTGTCATTAGCTTAATGGTACCCTGGTCGATCAATCTCTGCACTTTCCCTTTCAAGATGAGGCATTCCCCCGTCTCATGTCCCAGGATTCGATGATACTTACAATAATTGGGGGCATCCGATTGTCCTGCCTCCTCTGGTCGGATCAGTTCTGGCAATTGTAGTTCCCCTTCTTCGACTAGGCGTTCCATTATTGGAACAAGGTCTTCCGAGTCAAACGAGTAACGTCCTTCTACCCTGCCCCGTCCGACGATCGTTATCTTTTTCGATTTTCCTGGCCCTTTGGCTCTGAGCTGAATTTCTGCTGGCTTACCTTTAATCTCGTGTTCTGGATGTGGCCGTTTTCGATCTTTCGAGGCTTTGCTTTTGTCGACGTAACTTGATGTGACCATCTTCCAGACCTCACGCTTCGGTCTTTCTGCTTTGAACTGCGTTCTCAGCGCGGCTTCCTCTACCATATGGGCCTTTGTCGCTAGGTCCCTGAACGTTGAGAAATTGTGTCCAGATAAACCGAACGAGATTATTGGGTCCATGGCTTGCGTACACATCTTGACTTGCTCAGGCTCGCTAGGCAACTCTCGGCATCGCGCCGCTATGGTTCCCCATCTATCAATAAACACCTCGATTAACTCTCCTTGCCTCTGATGGACTAAGGCTAAATCTGTCAGCGAGACTTCTCGCTCAGTGGAGAAAAATTTGGAAATGAACAAATCTTGCATCCGATCCCAGGTCTTGATAGACCTTGCGGGCAATGACATATACCATTGAAATGCCTTTCCAGTCAGCGTCGACCCAAACAATCGGAGGCAATATTGAGGTATTACGGACAAATTCCCTAGCACCGTCATGAATTGGGTCATATGTTCCTCTGGTGACCCTTTACCGTCGAAGTGTGGGAAGTCGGGATGACTAAAGTCATCAGGGAACGGGATTTCATTAACTTCGGATGGATACGGTATCCGATATACATATTTTCCTCTCTTCTCCTTTTCTCTTTCTTGACGCATCAGGTTCGCGACTGTCTGGGACAATTCTTCTTTCGTGGCATGAGATGATTGCGGCGGTGCACGCTCGAATGCAACATTCCTTGGGTGAATTTGTGGTTCTACGGCTACTGGTTCTCCTGTCGTATCCTGCGACTCTCTCAGTGGTTGTCCAAAGGGAACGGTTGGGCTTCTGACTGCCCCCTGGGCGACTAGAGCCACTAATGCTTCTTTTATTTCTCTGATCTCTCTGGCTGTGTCTTCTTGGACCTGAATGATTTCATCTATTTGCTCTTGGATCGGAGGCAGCTCTGCATCTTGCTCGCTCTCCTCCCTTTCTACTACTTGCACCACTGCAACCTGCACTCACTGTGGTCTAGCACTGGTCATATTGGTTTCAGTAGAGCATGCCTTCATTGCAGTCTCGGTCAATCCCCGGATAGTGAATTGATTCGGTGTTTTGACTGGTAGTGTTGTTCCTGTCATTACTGGGAAATCGACAGCGGCGAAGGAGAATTCTGGCCTGGGTGACACAGTAGCTCTGATAACATTGCGAGTTTCATTCCTGTGAACCGGCTTCCACTGTCTTCTCACACTACTCTGTGTCTTCACTGTTTCTACTCTGACTGAAGTTAATTGTTTATTTTCAGCCCCTTTCAGTGATCGGCGTTTCTGCACAACTTGCCATCCGGCTTCGGGAATTGCTATTTCTGCTATCGCGAGGTGAGGGAAATAAAATCCCCCAGAAGCTAGGAAGACCATAGTGGCTGCCATTTGTATAGTTTTGATGTTTGATTCTTTTCTGTCTTTCTATCTTTCTCTCTTTCTCTCTGCACAGTCATACGCACATTAGAACATCCTGCACCTCTCAACGGAGGGAAGACGCGTACTTACTAGTCGCGATATGGATCAATGGTCAACAGAAGTATATGAGTACGAATCATATGCATGCCATGCGAGATTTTGAAATTCTTTTAGAAAACTTTTGCTTTAAAGATGAAGGGAAGAACGTTCCCGTTGAGAGTCGCCAGTTTGGCGCCCGTAAAGGCGCCGAACATTTCTCCTAGCGGAACTTTCTTACATATACGTCTGTGTTTGTGAATGATTTATCTTAGGATGTTTTTTTACTCAGAGATAACCAGAGATTCTGGTATTATTCGATTCCCCAGCAGAGTCGCCAGTTTGTTAGAACTAAAGAAAAATCGAAACCTGCTGCTCGTCAGCAGTCTTTTTCTTTTCCCTGTGTTCCTATTATTCTAGGGGAATTCTGAGTATAGAGACATTCATAGACAATCATAAACAATCACAAAGTATACACGAGAAAGCACCGCGAGGTGAATTTTACTCCAGCGATTCCGAGGTCTTTTACATTCCGGGCTGTGAACTGGTCACGAACCCTTAATTACATCAACGGATGATCACCCTTGATTAAAAGGCAAAAGTAAATGCATGCATGTATCATAAATGAATTAAATAAAGCATTAAAGGAGCATAAATATAAATAAAGCACAGCATAGACAACACAGAGATTTTTACGTGGAAACCCATACGGGAGAAAACCACGGCACAAAGCGACAAGATTCCACTATGAATTTCAGTTATACAGTAGATGGAATATCAAAGGGATAAAGCTCGGATAGATCGAGCAAGTACTTTAAATCGTCAGGGATTATAGTCTCGAGTTCATGGTCGCCGAGACCAAGTTTAGGATTTATTATGGAATACTTCACCGTTAAGACCGGTTAGATGTTGGTCGCATACTCTTCGGGCATTCCTAGTTGAGTAGCAACCAGGATTTTAACTGAATCGTATATCTCAGTGTCATGACGCGTCTCTATGGACGATATGACTTTCAGGGATACACTTTACGATTTCTGTTTAGTGCAACCAGGGCCAGTGACCGTCTCAGCTGGACGGGTGACTTACTGGAGGGCACTCCATGGGGTCTTTGTGTAAACAGGGTTTCGACCGAGTCGTATATCTCAGTGTCATGACGCGTCTCTATGGACGATATGACTTTCAGAAATACACTCCACGGCGTCCACTTACTGCAACCAGGGCCAGTGACCGTCTCAGCTGGACGGGTGACTTACTGGAGGGCACTCCATGGGGTCTTTGTGCAAACAGGGTTTCGACCGAGTCGTATATCTCGGTGTCATGACGCGTCTCTATGGACGATATGACTTTCAGAAATACACTTCACGGCGTCCACTTACTGCAACCAGGGCCAGTGACCGTCTCAGCTGGACGGGTGACTTACTGGAGGGCACTCCATGGGGTCTTTGTGCAAACAGGGTTTCGATCGAGTCGTATATCTCAGTGTCATGACGCGTCTCTATGGACGATATGACTTTCAGAAATACACTCCACGGCGTCCACTTACTCCAACCAGGGCCAGTGACCGTCTCAGCTGGACGGGTGACTTACTGGAAGGCACTCCATGGGGTCTTTGTGCAAACAGGGTTTCGACCGAGTCGTATATCTCAGTGTCATGACGCATCTCCATGGACGATATGACTTTCAGAAATACACTCCACGGCGTCCACTTACTGCAACCAGGGCCAGTGACCGTCTCAGCTGGATGGGTGACTTACTGGAGGGCACTCATTCCCTTAGCCACTCAACTGACGGATCCCGCCTTGGACAGGACGCACATCAACTGGTCTCAACGATGAAGTATTTCAGACGTTTAGAATTCTTTCATTATGGTTTTCGATGATAACCATAGTCCCCTTTGATTTAGTTTCGTATCTTGATTCGAGATGAAATATATTCATGCAATGGATGCAAATGAGTACAGTACGGAGTAACTATGTTTTATGCATGCTCAAGAGAAGATTGCATTTATGCTAGATGCTCAGTGTATCAGACAAATTATGCATTTGATTTGATCAATCGGCTTCGTATATATCTTTGTGTCATCGATGTTTTGCCCTCGCGTCTTTGAGATCGCGATTGATTTCATTTGGCATTAGTAGATTTTCGGGCCATCAGGGCACTTCCCAAGGCCTGTTTACGATCTGATCGGAGGATTTGGTGAATTCCTATCAGATCGTCTTTGGATAGAGGCGGATTATGTCCACGAGAGTCACAGTGCGATCGCATTTTGATTTGTTTAGCATGGGTCAATTTCTGAGCCAACAGGGCACTTCCCAGGGCTAAAAACGACTAAGTAGTGGACCTGTTTATGGTCTAATCAAGGTTTCTCGGAGATCCTGAGATCAGGTAATCTCATTTTAATGCATGATTATGGTATATCATGTTATGGCGGAGAGAAGTCTCCCTCTCGGTTTCGGTCAAATTCCGCACGATTCCTCTCGCTTTCGGCCATTTCCGGCTCTTTCGGAAGGATTTCCGAGGTTTGCAATATTGGCTAAGTGTTGGCCATTTTGGTCAAATTGCTGATTTGGCCCACTTAACATCGACCGTTGGTGAATCCGGTCCGGGGGATGGATAGAGGACATTGATGTGTGTCTAGGAGTGCTGACGCGATCAGAAGGCGGGCCACGTCGAAGGCGGGCCACATCATGGAAGGCCCCACCTCCCCATCAGCGTCCAGGCGCATGGGAGGTTGGGTTGGGCGCATGTTTCATTAGACATGGGCGCATGTCTTAAGTGGATGCATGTTGTCCACCCCAGGCGCATGTGAATGCTACAAATGCATCAAGCGCATGTGAATGCTACAAATGCATGGTTATTAGGCGCATGTGAATGCTACAAATGCATGGTTATCAAGCGCATGTGAATGCACATGCGTCCAACATCCCAACTATGGGCGCATGTCCCATGGTACTTAGGGATTTTTGCGCATTTCCCCTCCCAAGAATGGGTGAGCGCATGTCACTATGTGACTTGGAGGATTTTGCTCCGGTGGGAGAAACCCCTTTCCGGCGAAGGCCTCCGGCGAAGTGTGGGCGCATATGGATAGTCGACTGAGGATTCCGGCAAGGATTTTACCTTGCTCTGCCAATCCTTTCCAGATAATGAAGTCTTTCTCTCTCTCAACAAGTGAGTGGGGTATTTATAGCACTTAATCGGGTAGCTACTCGGGTACCGGGCGCATGTGGTTTGCAAAATGGAGGGCATGCACATGGAAATATTTGGAGAGACGAGTCATGCGTATGTTGTGGGGATCATGCGCATGGAAATATTTGGAGAAACGAGTCATGCGCATGTTGTGGGGATCATGCGCATGGAAATATTTGGAGAAACGAGTCATGCGCATGTGATGGGATCATGCGCATGTCCCCATGCACCAGGCGCATGTGGCATAGCATGGGCGCATGTGCCACTGGTATGGGCGCATGTGGCCTCTGTTTTGGTCGCATGTGGCCCACTTAGCATATTTTCATGATTTTTGTAATTTTTATTTTATTTAGAATACTGAAAAGGGAGAGAGAGAGCTCTCATGCGCATGTGGTGAGAGAGTGAATGCATGTTTCCTTAATACATTCGCATGTGAAGAGAGAGTGAACAAATGCATGTGGAGAGAGAGTGAACAAATGCATGTGGAAATATGCACGCAATGACTTCAAACTTGCTACTTAAGGTTTTCCGGGCATTCCGGATCATTTGGCGGTAATCCGCATGTCTGATTCCAGCCCGAAATGGTACCTGTAGGCTTTTGGGCCCTTATAGTCGGATAAGTCAGGGCAAAAAAATGCATTTGGAAGCGCGCTGGTAAAAATATGCATCGTGCGACCTCAAAATTTGCAGGTTAAGGGTTTTAGGGCGTTCCGGATCATTTGGCGGTAATTCGCATGTCTGATTCCACCCCAAAATAGCATTCATAGGTTTCAGTCACGATTGCGCATGTTAGGGCGGCACTGGCATTTTTCAAGTATTTCGATCTCGAAATCAATCCGAATCATCGTAGATGGACCGTTGAATACCATTTTATAATGGGTGTGAATTTGAGCCCCAACAAGTGCCCCCCCGGTGCGCTGCGATGGATGCTTATTTCAGGCCAGTGCGGTGCACCGGTCCCTAGGCTCAAGTATAAATAGTGGACTCACTGAGTCATTTGTACATTTTCGAATCAAGAAAAAGTAAAATTTCCAAGGTGAGAGAGCTCCTCATGAGGGAGTAGGCGCATGTGGCCTTCCCATGGGCGCATGTGCCCTTCCAACTGATAATGGGCATATTGCATCTTGCTCCAGGCGCATGCCATTAGTTCCAAGCGCATGTAATAGTGCATCTTTATGGGCGCATGTGCTCATACTCAAGCGCATGTTGTGTTAATGCATTAGCGCATGTGGGAGTATGTTAAGAGCCAGGCGCATGTGTTAAGTGTTATGGGGTAAGCGCATGTACCCATGCATGTGTGGAAACCTCTAATGTAGGCGCATGTGAGCTTCTCTTTGGTGAAGTAAATATGGGCGCAGTCACATGCTACGAACTTATAACTCCATTTACATGGAGTGGGCGCATGTGGGGTCACATGCGCCTGGGGTATTGCCTTGGGCGCATGTGACTCCACTACTTAGCCAAAATTTCTAAATCCTGGCATTTTCCATCGCCCTTGGTGAAAACTCATGCATCTGGCCTTATTCTCAACCGAATTCGATGTCATTTGTGGCTATCTCGCTCAATGCTCGAATATGATTGGGACTTGGTGCTCGGGGCCCATAATATGTTGCTTATACTGGTCTTTGATGGCTTGTAATTGCTCCCTTAAGCGGTTCTATGATGTGCGCTTCCGAGCGGGCGTGCATGAATCATTTATGATTAGTGCGAATTGGCACGCACTCCGAGTGTACATGTAGGGCTGCTACTGTATTTGTTGCGCTATGATATGTGAGCGCTTGCTTGTCGGATGTGCGCTCGAATTCCACTATTTCCATATTGTTGTTGGTCATGACTTTATGCATGTATTTACTGACATATTTTGTGTGTGAAATCCGTGATTGAATGATGCAAAGCTTACCTTATTGTGTTGCCTGTTGCATGCGCTGGTCTTCTGTTTGATGCACTTTTGTTTGCGTATTGTAGTGAATCATGGCGACAGCAGCAGGTTCTTCTGGTGAAGTTTCCAAATCGCAAGTTTCCAGCTCTTCATCTATACGACGCGGTAAAAAGAGGGCGACTGGAGATACTGCTAACCCGTCTCCGGTAGAGTGTCATTCGCAATCCTTCGAGACAATCGAATCCGAAGTGGAAGATTTCTCTGATCGAATTAAGCAACTCTCTCATGAAGTATTACTGCGTATCTATGTGGAGAAAATCATATCTGAGCCTCCGACGCAAGGGACTGAAGGGGAATGATCCGTCTGGTATTGTCAGCTTACTGATGCTGCCAATGTCGTTGAGGCAGGCCCTTCTAGCGTGCGTGGCCGACATTCCGAGGATGATCAGGAAGGTCAGAAGAAGAAGAGACGAAATCGAGGTAAGAAGCCGGCTGAGGAAGTTGACAAGGCGGAGCAATCGCCACAGCTCATTGATCCGAAGAATGAGCGGATGAAGATCGGCTGGAATAGAAACAAGACCATTACTACATGCGGTTTCTCCATCGTCAACCCTTATACCGACCGAGTCATCTTGCATGAGAAATCTCTTACGAGGCACAAGCCCTTCCCGAGCATCGAACCATCCAACGTTCAAGGCCCTTTTCAGTTCTATGGAGTCGAGAGGTGGACATCTGCCCCCGAGCAGTTGTTCACTACCATACTGGTCGACGATGGGAGAGAACAGCGGGTAGGTTCCTCGAGAGAAATGGTTTTCCTTGCGCCTACTTGTGATCCTCACACTCCTTCTCCAGTCCATTATTTTGAGACAATGCAGCAACGATTTCGACACATGGACAAGGCGACGATGTGGGCGGCGAAGAGCTTTCGTACGCGGGGTCATTTGAACGAGCGAGTTGGTTATGAGCCATGGGCAAAAGAGATTTTGATCCGGCATAAGACGATTTTAAAGCAAGTCGGCCTGTACCAGGCTATCGATGCGACCTTCGAACATTTCTCCCGAGATCCAACAATTCTTCGAAGCTTCTTGAACTACTGGTCTTCCGTTACCAATTCGTTCCACTTTCCATGTGGAGAGATGAGCATAACTTTATGGGATCTCCGGATGATGGCTGGGTTGTCTGTGATAGGAGAATATTACCAGGAATACGTCCCAACTGATGAAGAGTTGTCTTCGTTTCGGCTCAAAAGTCCTCGAGATGCGTATCATTCAAAGGCTTGTCTAGAGTTGTTTGCTGAGTTGTCGCAGTTCGACAATATTGCAAAAATTCACTATGACGACTGGTTGATCTACTTCAGCCAGAGGATGAAGTAATACTTCTTTCGATGCCTTCTTTTGTACTTTATGCTCTGCATACTTTAATTTCTTTGTTTCTGACATGGGCACTTCTTTCTCCTCGCAGCATTAATTACGAAGGGTATGAGATCTTACCCGAAGACCAGGCTTTAATGAAGGAACGTTTTGAACAAAAGTTTCGAAATCCGAATGAGCTTACACCGTCTTGTGAACTGGCAGGATTCTTAGCATACTGGTTGTCGGCAGTTATGTTGCCTAGCTCCAAGAGTGCTGATGGTGTCAGGGTTTCTTGCTTCGTCGTGGCGGGAGCTCTTGCAAATGGTTGTCAATTTTCTCTAGCACCCCCCGTGTTATGCAGTTTATATAGGGCTTTTGGCAATATTGCGAGTAACAAAGACCAACCCTGGCGAGGGATGAATGTGGCTTATTGCCCATGGCATTTCTTCTGCGGATGGTTAGGCATATATTTCCCGTGGACCTACGGAGTGGATCTCTTCCAGTATTTTCACACTGATCACGCACCTCTTTATCACTATAGAAAACTTAACATGATAACGCGGTCGTCTGATTGGATAGCTTCCAAAATTGGCAATTGGGCGGAGATTTGTTTCTACCACTTTCCTGTTTCTGATGCCGGAGAAGATCGAGAAGTCGTTGACAATGAACATTCTGTGGATGTCACTGGTAGGGAATTTCTGGTGTCTATTCGTACTGCCTCACTTCCGCTACGCGAAGGAATAGAGTTCTGGCGAGAACCTTATTACCCTAGTCGGTTTGCCAGGCAATTTGGGTACGATCAGGGTGTTCCAATGACGTTACCAGATGTAACTAAAATAGAGCGGGCATATGGTACAGGTCCTGTTCATTGGGAGTGGATATGGCATCAACTTTTAATGACATGAACAGGCGCGAGATTCATGCTTCCCGGCCTCTATCGGAAGATTAGCGGTTCTTATAGCTGGCTGAGATGGTGGGTGCATCAGTATGCTCTGGTCCGGAAAAACAGCTCTGTTGATGATCCACTCTACATTCCTCCTCCAGGGCTGACAGAGGTCTTCGCTGACGGATTGGGTTATTATAGAGAGCAGGCTGAAGCGTATTTATCGTCGAGCATTAAGCATAAGATCTCCCTAAGTGTGTCAATTGACCATCGTAAGGAGGACACCGCGTTGGATGGCTGGCATACTTTCGGAATACCTTTAGTGAAATGGTCTCAAGAAGCCGGGTTCACACGTCTTCTGGTGATTGAAGGCGATAAGGATGCCGGTCGGTTAATTAGTGAAGATGACCCGACGATGACTGGGCCGACGAAGGCAATATCAGACCATGCTAGCATGAGAGAGCAGGCTAAGCCGATTGGAGAGGATAATCTGCAAGGGTCCACTACGCCGGGGAATAACACGACTGTATCTATAGCCCCTGGTGCTTCCAGTGTTGAGGGTATGGCGGAGTCGCCAGCGGTAACTGAAATAATCGATACTGATAGTGACACTACTGAACTTCTGGATGTGACCTCGACACCACTGACTGAGACTATTAAGCCTTTCCCTGATGCGACGATACATACTGCAACTTCCTCAGAACCTGTATTCAACCCATCTTTCGGTATAGTTCTTTCATAGTTCCTTGGTGTATTCTTTTTCTATACTTGTCATTTCATTGCATACTCGCTCTGTTCCTCTTGTTGCAGATACTGTCAATTTTGAGGCGGCTGCCCACGGAGCATTCGATGTTCCCTGTTTCGATCATTTAGACTGTTTCGGGCAGAGCGTATTGAGGGGTTTACTATCCAATATTTCAAGGGCGTTGGCTGAACCAAGTGAGTGGCATACACTAGGAGCAGGGGTGAAGGCATTGGAAGCTTGTGCAGGAGTAATCGGGCCTGATGTATCCGAAATAGTCTGTCGCATTTCTTCTTTCGAGGATTCTGTTACGCAGGTTATTATGACTGAACGGATTGAACCTGACCCTACGGCTGAAGAGAAACGGCGAGTGCTGTCTTCTTTGCGGCCTGTCATAGAGCAGCGAGAACATTCGCCGGTTAATGCTAGAACAACCTTAGAAGGTAGCAAGACTCAACGTCGCGGGTGTATTAATCATCTTGCTGACGTTAAATCTGAGATCGCGCGGCTACAAGCGGAAGAAATGGCCATAAATCTTAAGGTTGCCCGCCTTGATCTTGTCGTCAATCAAAACCGTGCTAAGGTCGCACAACTCGAGAGTGAAGGAGAGGCGGCACGCAAGCAAGTGGAAGATTTAGAAATCGAACTTCGTGATATTCCGAATCCTGCGCTAACGCTAACGGAGGTAAAGGCCACCATGGAGGCAACGCGGAAGGATGTGATGAAGTTCATAACAGGATGCCTGGAGAAGCTGTAATTCTGTTCTTTTGCTTTCTTTTACGGTCATTGTCAGACAAAAATAGTATTAGACAGCTGTCCTGAATACCCAACTGTCACTTGTATCCGACGTAATTGACATCAGAACTTGTTAGCTGCATGCTTCATGATCTAAAATGATGACAATGATTCTTTTGCTAAACCACTACTTGGTGTTATGTGTTTAAGACTAGTATGCATGAAATGATGTATTATGTATGAATTTAATGTAAGCTGAATATACCAAAGCATAAAAATGGAAGAACCCATAAGAATAATACTTCCCTTTTTACTCAACCTGTGTATCCTTGGGTCATCACTTTCGAGAGACATTTGTGTCATAAGTCCAAAACTTTCTTTTAGCTCCATGTTTTCAGGTTTATATGTCATCCTTCATGGCCTGCCCCCAGTCATTTCTTTCTGCAGACTTGATATTTTGATAATATATTAGGGCTTGCTCCCAGTCGTCTTCTTCTTATAAACTCGAGTTTCTCATAATATATTGGGGTTTGCCCCCAGTGCATCCGGCTCATCACTTTGCAAGACCACTTCATTCTAATGAGACAGATCTTGTGCTTTAGGAATCCGTGCCAAATACCCGTCCGATCATAATCTTTAATTGCATATTCTTGTCGCAGAATTCTTCATAAGAGAAAGTTGTCGATATTTTCAAGGTGAGGTGATACGTAATAGAATGCTCTAATCGTCTTCATACAAGGCCGTATATATAAATATGTATACAGGAGATTCCCAGTCGTGACTTATCTTCATATTCAGTAGAAGAATAATGCGATAATGATGGGAGATCCATGACATAATACGAAAGCTGGATATAGATAGCGATGTTCCGATCATCTTCATATAAAACTTTGTGCATAAATATGAGAGATTGATGATAATAGAGTATCCCGGCTGTCTTCATAGAGAACATAATATGGGGATGTTGTGATTTGCGTAGACTTTCTATAAGATATTCCCTCCTGATTCGACCTGTCTGATGAGGATATAATAAGTCGGTTGATGGTTCATGGAGTCGATTCTTTAATATTCTCCGACTATGGTACCTGTCATTAAGAAGAGCTCTACAAACATTTTATATTCATGTGCACAACAGTATGATGTGAGTGAACATGTAAACAAGTATGAAGCACAGCATACAGATGAAGTAGATGCATGAGTGAACATAAGTATATTCCTATCTACTTTATAAACCGCCAGGACTATTTGTAAACGTTCACGATTATTGAAGTTTAGGAAATGGAGTTCTTCGAGAGAAGTTCTTCCTAAGTGATATCTATTGGAACCGTACTGGCCGGGGTTCCATCGGACCCTTCCATTTTCAAACTGACGACGCCTTCGTTTATCATCTTTTGTATCTTTCCTTTCAGAACGAAGCATTGCTCGGTTTTATGGCCTATGCATCTGTGATATTTGCAATAGTTGGGATCATCCACGCGTCCTGCTTCTGCTGGTCGAATAGACTTTGGGAGTCACAATTTTCTTTCTTCGATTTGCCGCTCCATAATTGGGACAAGGTCTTTAATGTCGAATGTATACGGTCCGTTCTTTTCATCTCGCTCACTGATTGTCATGTGCCGCGACTTCTGAAGTTCTTTGCCCTTGTCTTGTGTCCTCATTACACTGGTCTCTGCCTCATGTCCTGGATTCGGTCGTTTTCGGTTTCTAGGGTTCTTTCTTACGTCTACCTGTGTCCTCTTTCTCATTTTGCGTCTTGACTTTTCTGCTTGAGATCGTGTTTCCGAAAAGGATTGTTCTATCATGCGAACCTCTGCAGCCAGGTTATGAAGGGTGAAAGAGATATTGCCTAGCAGTTCGTATGGGATCATGGAGTCTGAACCCAACATACGCGCATTCGTTTGTTCAGTGTGGTTCTGTTGTCTTACTTCAACAACATTACGGGCTGCCCCCAATGCTTCTTCTTCCAACTGTTGGACAGGCATAGCGGTACTAGGGGTCGCTTTCTGTGAGATCAAGATGGCTAAAGCCTCCCGAACTTCTCCCATCTGTTCGGATAGCTCTATATGGGCTTAGGCCAATTCGCTGACTTTCTCTCGAATTGCCGACAATTCGACATCGTGTCCTGTCGATTCCCTTTCTTCGACAGCCTGTACCATTGTTGTTTGTACCAGTCTTTCATCATGAACTGGTGGTATCATAGGTGCTATTGTCACTACGGCTAACGTTGCCCGACTGATTTCTTCTGTCATTAGCTTAATGGTACCCTGGTCGATCAATCTCTGCACTTTCCCTTTCAAGATGAGGCATTCCCCCGTCTCATGTCCCAGGATTCGATGATACTTACAATAATTGGGGGCATCCGATTGTCCTGCCTCCTCTGGTCGGATCAGTTCTGGCAATTGTAGTTCCCCTTCTTCGACTAGGCGTTCCATTATTGGAACAAGGTCTTCCGAGTCAAACGAGTAACGTCCTTCTACCCTGCCCCGTCCGACGATCGTTATCTTTTTCGATTTTCCTGGCCCTTTGGCTCTGAGCTGAATTTCTGCTGGCTTACCTTTAATCTCGTGTTCTGGATGTGGCCGTTTTCGATCTTTCGAGGCTTTGCTTTTGTCGACGTAACTTGATGTGACCATCTTCCAGACCTCACGCTTCGGTCTTTCTGCTTTGAACTGCGTTCTCAGCGCGGCTTCCTCTACCATATGGGCCTTTGTCGCTAGGTCCCTGAACGTTGAGAAATTGTGTCCAGATAAACCGAATGAGATTATTGGGTCCATGGCTTGCGTACACATCTTGACTTGCTCAGGCTCGCTAGGCAACTCTCGGCATCGCGCCGCTATGGTTCCCCATCTATCAATAAACGCCTCGATTAACTCTCCTTGCCTCTGATGGACTAAGGCTAAATCTGTCAGCAAGACTTCTCGCTCAGTGGAGAAAAATTTGGAAATGAACAAATCTTGCATCCGATCCCAGGTCTTAATAGACCTTGCGGGCAATGACATATACCATTGAAATGCCTTTCCATTCAGCGTCGACCCAAACAATCGGAGGCAATATTGAGGTATTACGGACAAATTCCCTAGCACCGTCATGAATTGGGTCATATGTTCCTCTGGTGACCCTTTACCGTCGAAGTGTGGGAAGTCGGGATGACTAAAGTCGTCAGGGAACGGGATTTCATTAACTTCGGATGGATACGGTATCCGATATACATATTTTCCTCTCTTCTCCTTTTCTCTTTCTTGACGCATCAGGTTCGCGACTGTCTGGGACAATTCTTCTTTCGTGGCATGAGATGATTGCGGCGGTGCACGCTCGAATGCAACATTCCTTGGGTGAATTTGTGGTTCTACGGCTACTGGTTCTCCTGTCGTATCCTGCGACTCTCTCAGTGGTTGTCCAAAGGGAACGGTTGGGCTTCTGACTGCCCCCTGGGCGACTAGAGCCACTAATGCTTCTTTTATTTCTCTGATCTCTCTGGCTGTGTCTTCTTGGACCTGAATGATTTCATCTATTTGCTCTTGGATCGGAGGCAGCTCTGCATCTTGCTCGCTCTCCTCCCTTTCTACGACTTGCACCACTGCAACCTGCACTCGCTGTGGTCTAGCACTGGTCATATTGGTTTCAGTAGAGCATGCCTTCATTGCAGTCTCGGTCAATCCCCGGATAGTGAATTGATTCGGTGTTTTGACTGGTAGTGTTGTTCCTGTCATTACTGGGAAATCGGCAGCGGCGAAGGAGAATTCTGGCCTGGGTGACACAGTAGCTCTGATAACATTGCGAGTTTCATTCCAGTGAACCGGCTTCCACTGTCTTCTCACACTACTCTGTGTCTTCACTGTTTCTACTCTGACTGAAGTTAATTGTTTGTTTTCAGCCCCTTTCAGTGATCGGCGTTTCTGCACAACTTGCCATCCGGCTTCGGGAATTGCTATTTCTGCTATCGCGAGGTGAGGGAAATAAAATCCCCCAGAAGCTAGGAAGACCATAGTGGCTGCCATTTGTATAGTTTTGATGTTTGATTCTTTTCTGTCTTTCTATCTTTCTATCTTTCTCTCTCTCTCTCTGCACAGTCATACGCACATTAGAACATCCTGCACCTCTCAACGGAGGGAAGACGCGTCCTTACCAGTCGCGATATGGATCAATGGTCAACAGAAGTATATGAGTACGAATCATATGCATGCCATGCGAGATTTTGAAATTCTTTTAGAAAACTTTTGCTTTAAAGATGAAGGGAAGAACGTTCCCGTTGAGAGTCGCCAGTTTGGCGCCCGTAAAGGCGCCGAACATTTCTCCTAGCAAAACTTTCTTACATATACATCTGTGTTTGTGAATGATTTATCTTAGGATGTTTTTTTACTCAGAGATAACCAGAGATTCTGGTATTATTCGATTCCCCAGCAGAGTCGCCAGTTTGTTAGAACTAAAGAAAAATCGAAACCTGCTGCTCGTCAGCAGTCTTTTTCTTTTCCCTGTGTTCCTTTTATTCTGGGGGAATTCTGAGTATAGAGACATTCATAGACAATCATAAACAATCACAAAGTATACACGAGAAAGCACCGCGAGGTGAATTTTACTCCAGAGATTCCGAGGTCTTTTACATTCCGGGATGTGAACTGGTCACGAACCCTTAATTACATCAACGGATGATCACCCTTGATTAAAAGGCAAAAGTAAATGCATACATGTATCATAAATGAATTAAATAAAGCATTAAAGGAGCATAAATATAAATAAAGCACAGCATAGACAACACAGAGATTTTTACGTGGAAACCCATACGGGAGAAAACCACGGCACAAAGCGACAAGATTCCACTATGAATTTCAGTTATACAGTAGATGAAATATCAAAGGGATAAAGCTCGGATAGATCGAGCAAGTAGTTTAAATCGTCAGGGATTATAGTCTCGAGTTCATGGTCGCCGAGACCAAGTCTAGGATTTATTATGGAATACTTCACCGTTAAGACCGGTTAGATGTTGGTCCCATACTCTTCGGGCATTCCTAGTTGAGTAGCAACCAGGATTTTAACCGAATCGTATATCTCAGTGTCATGACGCGTCTCTATGGACGATATGACTTTCAGGGATACACTTTACAATTTCTGTTTAGTGCAACCAGGGCCAGTGACCGTCTCAGCTGGACGGGTGACTTACTGGAGGGCACTCCATGGGGTCTTTGTGCAAACAGGGTTTCGACCGATTCGCATATCTCAGTGTCATGACGCGTCTCTATGGACGATATGACTTTCAGAAATACACTCCACGGCGTCCACTTACTGCAACCAGGGCCAGTGACCGTCTCAGCTGGACGGGTGACTTACTGGAAGGCACTCCATGGGGTCTTTGTGCAAACAGGGTTTCGACCGAGTCATATATCTCAGTGTCATGACGCGTCTCTATGGACGATATGACTTTCAGAAATACACTCCACGGCGTCCACTTACTGCAACCAGGGCCAGTGACCGTCTCAGCTGGATGGGTGACTTACTGGAGGGCACTCATTCCCTTAGCCACTCAACTGACGGATCCCGCCTTGGACAGGACGCACATCAACTGGTCTCAACGATGAAGTATTTCAGACGTTTAGAATTCTTTCATTATGGTTTTCGATGATAACCATAGTCCCCTTTGATTTAGGTTCGTATCTTGATTCGAGATGAAATATATTCATGCAATGGATGCAAATGAGTACAGTACGGAGTAACTATGTTTTATGCATGCTCAAGAGAAGATTGCATTTATGCTAGATGCTTGGTGTATCAGACAAATTATGCATTTGATATGATCAATCGGCTTCGTATATATCTTTGTGTCATCGATGTTTTGCCCTCGCGTCTTTGAGATCGCGATTGATTTCATTTGGCATTAGTAGATTTTCGGGCCATCAGGGCACTTCCCAGGGCCTGTTTACGATCTGATCGGAGGATTTGGTGAATTCCTATCAGATCGTCTTTGGATAGAGGCAGATTATGTCCACGAGAGTCACAGTGCGATCACATTTTGATTTGTTTAGCATGGGTCAATTTCTGAGCCAACAGGGCACTTCCCAGGGCTAAAAACGACTAAGTAGTGGACCTGTTTATGGTCTAATCAAGGTTTCTCGGAGATCCTGAGATCAGGTAATCTCATTTTAATGCATGATTATGGTATATCATGTTATGGCGGAGAGAAGTCTCCCTCTCGGTTTCGGTCAAATTCCGCACGATTCCTCTCGCTTTCGGCCATTTCCGGCTCTTTCGGAAGGATTTTCGAGGTTTGCAATATTGGCTAAGTGTTGGCCATTTTGGTCAAATTGCTGATTTGGCCCACTTAACATCGACCGTTGGTGAATCCGGTCCGGGGGATGGATAGAGGACATTGATGTGTGTCTAGGAGTGCTGACGCGATCAGAAGGCGGGCCACGTCGAAGGCGGGCCACATCATGGAAGGCCCCACCTCCCCATCAGCATCCAGGCGCATGGGAGGTTGGGTTGGGCGCATGTTTCATTAGACATGGGCGCATGTCTTAAGTGGATGCATGTTGTCCACCCCAGGCGCATGTGAATGCTACAAATGCATCAAGCGCATGTGAATGCTACAAATGCATGGTTATTAGGCGCATGTGAATGCTACAAATGCATGGTTATCAAGCGCATGTGAATGCACATGCGTCCAACATCCCAACTATGGGCGCATGTCCCATGGTACTTAGGGATTTTTGCGCATTTCCCCTCCCAAGAATGGGTGAGCGCATGTCACTATGTGACTTGGAGGATTTTGCTCCGGTGGGAGAAACCCCTTTCCGGCGAAGGCCTCCGGCGAAGTGTGGGCGCATATGGATATTCGACTGAGGATTCCGGCAAGGATTTTACCTTGCTCTGCCAATCCTTTCCAGATAATGAAGTCTCTCTCCCTCTCAACAAGTGAGTGGGGTATTTATAGCACTTAATCGGGTAGCTACTCGGGTACCGGGCGCATGTGGTTTGCAAAATGGAGGGCATGCACATGGAAATATTTGGAGAGACGAGTCATGCGTATGTTGTGGGGATCATGCGCATGGAAATATTTGGAGAAACGAGTCATGCGCATGTTGTGGGGATCATGCGCATGGAAATATTTGGAGAAACGAGTCATGCGCATGTGATGGGATCATGCGCATGTCCCCATGCACCAGGCGCATGTGGCATAGCATGGGTGCATGTGCCACTGGTATGGGCGCATGTGGCCTCTGTTTTGGTCGCATGTGGCCCACTTAGCATATTTTCATGATTTTTGTAATTTTTATTTTATTTAGAATACTGAAAAGGGAGAGAGAGAGCTCTCATGCGCATGTGGTGAGAGAGTGAATGCATGTTTCCTTAATACATTCGCATGTGGAGAGAGAGTGAACAAATGCATGTGGAGAGAGAGTGAACAAATGCATGTGGAAATATGCACGCAATGACTTCAAACTTGCTACTTAAGGTTTTCCGGGCATTCTGGATCATTTGGCGGTAATCCGCATGTCTGATTCCAGCCCGAAATGGTACCTGTAGGCTTTTGGGCCCTTATAGTCGGATAAGTCAGGGCAAAAAAAAATGCATTTGGAAGCGCGCTGGTAAAAATATGCATCGTGCGACCTCGAAATTTGCAGGTTAAGGGTTTTAGGGCGTTCCGGATCATTTGGCGGTAATTCGCATGTCTGATTCCACCCCAAAATAGCATTCATAGGTTTCAGTCACGATTGCGCATGTTAGGACGGCACTGGCATTTTTCGAGTATTTCGGATCTCGAAATCAATCCGAATCATCGTAGATGGACTGTTGAATACCATTTTATAATGGGTGCGAATTTGAGCCCCAACAAGTGCCCCCCCGGTGCGCTGCGATGGATGCTTATTTCAGGCCAGTGCGGTGCACCGGTCCCTAGGCTCAAGTATAAATAGTGGACTCACTGAGTCATTTGTACATTTTCGAATCAAGAAAAAGTAAAATTTCCAAGGTGAGAGAGCACCTCATGAGGGAGTAGGCGCATGTGGCCTTCCCATGGGCGCATGTGCCCTTCCAACTGATAATGGGCATATTGCATCTTGCTCCAGGCGCATGCCATTAGTTCCAAGCGCATGTAATAGTGCATCTTTATGGGCGCATGTGCTCATACTCAAGCGCATGTTGTGTTGATGCATTAGCGCATGTGGGAGTATGTTAAGAGCCAGGCGCATGTGTAAGTGTTATGGGGTAAGCGCATGTACCCATGCATGTGTGGAAACCTCTAATGTAGGCGCATGTGAGCTTCTCTTTGGTGAAGTAAATATGGGCGCAGTCACATGCTACGAACTTATAACTCCATTTACATGGAGTGGGCGCATGTGGGGTCACATGCGCCTGGGGTATTGCCTTGGGCGCATGTGACTCCACTACTTAGCCAAAATTTCTAAATTCTGGCATTTTCCATCGCCCTTGGTGAAAACTCATGCATCTGGCCTTATTCTCAACCGAATTCGATGCCGTTTGTGGCTATCTCGCTCAATGCTCGAATATGATTGGGACTTGGTGCTCGGGGCCCATAATATGTTGCTTATACTGGTCTTTGATGGCTTGTAATTGCTCCCTTAAGCGGTTCTATGATGTGCGCTTCCGAGCGGGCGTGCATGAATCATTTATGATTAGTGCGAATTGGCACGCACTCCAAGTGTACATGTAGGGCTGCTACTGTATTTGTTGCGCTATGATATGTGAGCGCTTGCTTGTCGGATGTGCGCTCGAATTCCACTATTTCCATATTGTTGTTGGTCATGACTTTATGCATGTATTTACTGACATATTTTGTGTGTGAAATCCGTGATTGAATGATGCAAAGCTTACCTTATTGTGTTGCCTGTTGCATGCGCTGGTCTTCTGTTTGATGCACTTTTGTTTGCGTATTGTAGTGAATCATGGCGACAGCAGCAGGTTCTTCTGGTGAAGTTTCCAAATCGCAAGTTTCCAGCTCTTCATCTATACGACGCAGTAAAAAGAGGGCGACTGGAGATACTGCTAACCCGTCTCCGGTAGAGTGTCATTCGCAATCCTTCAAGACAATCGAATCCGAAGTGGAAGATTTCTCTGATCGAATTAAGCAACTCTCTCATGAAGTATTACTGCGTATCTATGTGGAGAAAATCATATCTGAGCCTCCGACGCAAGGGACTGAAGGGGAATGATCCGTCTGGTATTGTCAGCTTACTGATGCTGCCAATGTCGTTGAGGCAGGCCCTTCTAGCGTGCGTGGCCGACATTCCGAGGATGATCAGGAAGGTCAGAAGAAGAAGAGACGAAATCGAGGTAAGAAGCCGGCTGAGGAAGTTGACAAGGCGGAGCAATCGCCACAGCTCATTGATCCGAAGAATGAGCGGATGAAGATTGGCTGGAATAGAAACAAGACCATTACTACATGCGGTTTCTCCATCGTCAACCCTTATACCGACCGAGTCATCTTGCATGAGAAATCTCTTACGTGGCACAAGCCCTTCCCGAGCATCGAACCATCCAACGTTCAAGGCCCTTTTCAGTTCTATGGAGTCGAGAGGTGGACATCTGCCCCCGAGCAGTTGTTCACTACCATACTGGTCGACGATGGGAGAGAACAGCGGGTAGGTTCCTCGAGAGAAATGGTTTTCCTTGCGCCTACTTGTGATCCTCACACTCCTTCTCCAGTCCATTATTTTGAGACAATGCAGCAACGATTTCGACACATGGACAAGGCGACGATGTGGGCGGCGAAGAGCTTTCGTACGCGGGGTCATTTGAACGAGCGAGTTGGTTATGAGCCATGGGCAAAAGAGATTTTGATCCGGCATAAGACGATTTTAAAGCAAGTCGGCCTGTACCAGGCTATCGATGCGACCTTCGAACATTTCTCCCGAGATCCAACAATTCTTCGAAGCTTCTTGAACTACTGGTCTTCCGTTACCAATTCGTTCCACTTTCCATGTGGAGAGATGAGCATAACTTTATGGGATCTCCGGATGATGGCTGGGTTGTCTGTGATAGGAGAATATTACCAGGAATACGTCCCAACTGATGAAGAGTTGTCTTCGTTTCGGCTCAAAAGTCCTCGAGATGCGTATCATTCAAAGGCTTGTCTAGAGTTGTTTGCTGAGTTGTCGCAGTTCGACAATATTGCAAAAATTCACTATGACGACTGGTTGATCTACTTCAGCCAGAGGATGAAGTAATACTTCTTTTGATGCCTTCTTTTGTACTTTATGATCTGCATACTTTAATTTCTTTGTTTCTGACATGGGCACTTCTTTCTCCTCGCAGCATTAATTACGAAGGGTATGAGATCTTACCCGAAGACTAGGCTTTAATGAAGGAACGTTTTGAACAAAAGTTTCGAAATCCGAATGAGCTTACACCGTCTTGTGAACTGGCAGGATTCTTAGCATACTGGTTGTCGGCAGTTATGTTGCCTAGCTCCAAGAGTGCTGATGGTGTCAGGGTTTCTTGCTTCGTCGTGGCGGGAGCTCTTGCAAATGGTTGTCAATTTTCTCTAGCACCCCCCGTGTTATGCAGTTTATATAGGGCTTTTGGCAATATTGCGAGTAACAAAGACCAACCCTGGCGAGGGATGAATGTGGCTTATTGCCCATGGCATTTCTTCTGCGGATGGTTAGGCATATATTTCCCGTGGACCTACGGAGTGGATCTCTTCCAGTATTTTCACACTAATCACGCACCTCTTTATCACTATAGAAAACTTAACATGATAACGCGGTCGTCTGATTGGATAGCTTCCAAAATTGGCAATTGGGCGGAGATTTGTTTCTACCACTTTCCTGTTTCTGATGCCGGAGAAGATCGAGAAGTCGTTGACAATGAACATTCTGTGGATGTCACTGGTAGGGAATTTATGGTGTCTATTCGTACTGCCTCACTTCCGCTACGCGAAGGAATAGAGTTCTGGCGAGAACCTTATTACCCTAGTCGGTTTGCTAGGCAATTTGGGTACGATCAGGGTGTTCCAATGACGTTACCAGATGTAACTAAAATAGAGCGGGCATATGGTACAGGTCCTGTTCATTGGGAGTGGATATGGCATCAACTTTTAATGACATGAACAGGCACGAGATTCATGCTTCCCGGCCTCTATCGGAAGACTAGCGGTTCTTATAGCTGGCTGAGATGGTGGGTGCATCAGTATGCTCTGGTCCGGAAAAACAGCTCTGTTGATGATCCACTCTACATTCCTCCTCCAGGGCTGACAGAGGTCTTCGCTGACGGATTGGGTTATTATAGAGAGCAGGCTGAAGCGTATTTATCGTCGAGCATTAAGCATAAGATCTCCCTAAGTGTGTCAATTGACCATCGTAAGGAGGACACCGCGTTGGATGGCTGGCATACTTTCAGAATACCTTTAGTGAAATGGTCTCAAGAAGCCGGGTTCACACGTCTTCTGGTGATTGAAGGCGATAAGGATGCCGGTCGGTTAATTAGTGAAGATGACCCGACGATGACTGGGCCGACGAAGGCAATATCAGACCATGCTAGCATGAGAGAGCAGGCTAAGCCGATTGGAGAGGATAATCTGCAAGGGTCCACTACGCCGGGGAATAACACGACTGTATCTATAGCCCCTGGTGCTTCCAGTGTTGAGGGTATGGCGGAGTCGCCAGCGGTAACTGAAATAATCGATACTGATAGTGACACTACTGAACTTCTGGATGTGACCTCGACACCACTGACTGAGACTATTAAGCCTTTCCCTGATGCGACGATACATACTGCAACTTCCTTAGAACCTGTATTCAACCCATCTTTCGGTATAGTTCTTTCATAGTTCCTTGGTGTATTCTTTTTCTATACTTGTCATTTCATTGCATACTCGCTCTGTTCCTCTTGTTGCAGATACTGTCAATTTTGAGGCGGCTGCCCACGGAGCATTCGATGTTCCCTGTTTCGATCATTTAGACTGTTTCGGGCAGAGCGTATTGAGGGGTTTACTATCCAATATTTCAAGGGCGTTGGCTGAACCAAGTGAGTGGCATACACTAGGAGCAGGGGTGAAGGCATTGGAAGCTTGTGCAGGAGTAATCGGGCCTGATGTATCCGAAATAGTCTGTCGCATTTCTTCTTTCGAGGATTCTGTTATGCAGGTTATTATGACTGAACGGATTGAACCTGACCCTACGGCTGAAGAGAAACGGCGAGTGCTGTCTTCTTTGCGGCCTGTCATAGAGCAGCGAGAACATTCGCCGGTTAATGCTAGAACAACCTTAGAAGGTAGCAAGACTCAACGTCGCGGGTGTATTAATCATCTTGCTGACGTTAAATCTGAGATCGCGCGGCTACAAGCGGAAGAAATGGCCATAAATCTTAAGGTTGCCCGCCTTGATCTTGTCGTCAATCAAAATCGTGCTAAGGTCGCACAACTCGAGAGTGAAGGAGAGGCGGCACGCAAGCAAGTGGAAGATTTAGAAATCGAACTTCGTGATATTCCGAATCCTGCGCTAACGCTAACGGAGGTAAAGGCCACCATGGAGGCAACGCGGAAGGATGTGATGAAGTTCATAACAGGATGCCTGGAGAAGCTGTAATTCTGTTCTTTTGCTTTCTTTTACGGTCATTGTCAGACAAAAATAGTATTAGACAGCTGTCCTGAATACCCAACTGTCACTTGTATCCGACGTAATTGACATCAGAACTTGTTAGCTGCATGCTTCATGATCTAAAATGATGACAATGATTCTTTTGCTAAACCACTACTTGGTGTTATGTGTTTAAGACTAGTATGCATGAAATGATGTATTATGTATGAATTTAATGTAAGCTGAATATACCAAAGCATAAAAATGGAAGAACCCATAAGAATAATACTTCCCTTTTTACTCAACCTGTGTATCCTTGGGTCATCACTTTCGAGAGACATTTGTGTCATAAGTCCAAAACTTTCTTTTAGCTCCATGTTTTCAGGTTTATATGTCATCCTTCATGGCCTACCCCCAGTCATTTCTTTCTGCAGACTTGATATTTTGATAATATATTAGGGCTTGCTCCCAGTCGTCTTCTTCTTATAAACTCGAGTTTCTCATAATATATTGGGGTTTGCCCCCAGTGCATCCGGCTCATCACTTTGCAAGACCACTTCATTCTAATGAGACAGATCTTGTGCTTTAGGAATCCATGCCAAATACCCGTCCGATCATAATCTTTAATTGCATATTCTTGTCGCAGAATTCTTCATAAGAGAAAGTTGTCGATATTTTCAAGGTGAGGTGATACGTAATAGAATGCTCTAATCGTCTTCATACAAGGCCGTATATATAAATATGTATACAGGAGATTCCCAGTCGTGACTTATCTTCATATTCAGTAGAAGAATAATGCGATAATGATGGGAGATCCATGACATAATACGAAAGCTGGATATAGATAGCGATGTTCCGATCATCTTCATATAAAACTTTATGCATAAATATGAGAGATTGATGATAATAGAGTATCCCGGCTGTCTTCATAGAGAACATAATATGGGGATGTTGTGATTTGCGTAGACTTTCTATAAGATATTCCCTCCTGATTCGACCTGTCTGATGAGGATATAATAAGTCGGTTGATGGTTCATGGAGTCGATTCTTTAATATTCTCCGACTATAGTACATGTCATTAAGAAGAGCTCTACAAACATTTTATATTCATGTGCACAACAGTATGATGTGAGTGAACATGTAAACAAGTATGAAGCACAGCATACAGATGAAGTAGATGCATGAGTGAACATAAGTATATTCCTATCTACTTTATAAACCGCCAGGACTATTTGTAAACGTTCACGATTATTGAAGTTTAGGAAATGGAGTTCTTCGAGAGAAGTTCTTCCTAAGTGATATCTATTGGAACCGTACTGGCCGGGGTTCCATCGGACCCTTCCATTTTCAAACTGACGACGCCTTCGTTTATCATCTTTTGTATCTTCTTTCAGAACGAAGCATTGCTCGGTTTTATGGCCTATGCATCTGTGATATTTGCAATAGTTGGGATCATCCACGCGTCCTGCTTCTGCTGGTCGAATAGACTTTGGGAGTCGCAATTTTCTTTCTTCGATTTGCCGCTCCATAATTGGGACAAGGTCTTTAATGTCGAATGTATACGGTCCGTTCTTTTCATCTCGCTCACTGATTGTCATGTGCCGCGACTTCTGAAGTTCTTTGCCCTTGTCTTGTGTCCTCATTACACTGGTCTCTGCCTCATGTCCTGGATTCGGTCGTTTTCGGTTTCTAGGGTTCTTTCTTACGTCTACCTGTGTCCTCTTTCTCATTTTGCGTCTTGACTTTTCTGCTTGAGATCGTGTTTCCGAAACGGATTGTTCTATCATGCGAACCTCTGCAGCCAGGTTATGAAGGGTGAAAGAGATATTGCCTAGCAGTTCGTATGGGATCATGGAGTCTGAACCCAACATACGCGCATTCGTTTGTTCAGTGTGGTTCTGTTGTCTTACTTCAACAACATTACGGGCTGCCCCCAATGCTTCTTCTTCCAACTGTTGGACAGGCATAGCGGTACTAGGGGTCGCTTTCTGTGAGATCAAGATGGCTAAAGCCTCCCGAACTTCTCCCATCTGTTCGGATAGCTCTATATGGGCTTGGGCCAATTCGCTGACTTTCTCTCGAATTGCCGACAATTCGACATCGTGTCCTGTCGATTCCCTTTCTTCGACAGCCTGTACCATTGTTGTTTGTACCAGTCTTTCATCATGAACTGGTGGTATCATAGGTGCTATTGTCACTACGGCTAACGTTGCCCGACTGATTTCTTCTGTCATTAGCTTAATGGTACCCTGGTCGATCAATCTCTGCACTTTCCCTTTCAAGATGAGGCATTCCCCCGTCTCATGTCCCAGGATTCGATGATACTTACAATAATTGGGGGCATCCGATTGTCCTGCCTCCTCTGGTCGGATCAGTTCTGGCAATTGTAGTTCCCCTTCTTCGACTAGGCGTTCCATTATTGGAACAAGGTCTTCCGAGTCAAACGAGTAACGTCCTTCTACCCTGCCCCGTCCGACGATCGTTATCTTTTTCGATTTTCCTGGCCCTTTGGCTCTGAGCTGAATTTCTGCTGGCTTACCTTTAATCTCGTGTTCTGGATGTGGCCGTTTTCGATCTTTCGAGGCTTTGCTTTTGTCGACGTAACTTGATGTGACCATCTTCCAGACCTCACGCTTCGGTCTTTCTGCTTTGAACTGCGTTCTCAGCGCGGCTTCCTCTACCATATGGGCCTTTGTCGCTAGGTCCCTGAACGTTGAGAAATTGTGTCCAGATAAACCGAACGAGATTATTGGGTCCATGGCTTGCGTACACATCTTGACTTGCTCAGGCTCGCTAGGCAACTCTCGGCATCGTGCCGCTATGGTTCCCCATCTATCAATAAACGCCTTGATTAACTCTCCTTGCCTCTGATGGACTAAGGCTAAATCTGTCAGCGAGACTTCTCGCTCAGTGGAGAAAAATTTGGAAATGAACAAATCTTGCATCCGATCCCAGGTCTTGATAGACCTTGCGGGCAATGACATATACCATTGAAATGCCTTTCCAGTCAGCGTCGACCCAAACAATCGGAGGCAATATTGAGGTATTACGGACAAATTCCCTAGCACCGTCATGAATTGGGTCATATGTTCCTCTGGTGACCCTTTACCGTCGAAGTGTGGGAAGTCGGGATGACTAAAGTCGTCAGGGAACGGGATTTCATTAACTTCGGATGGATACGGTATCCGATATACATATTTTCCTCTCTTCTCCTTTTCTCTTTCTTGACGCATCAGGTTCGCGACTGTCTGGGACAATTCTTCTTTCGTGGCATGAGATGATTGCGGCGGTGCACGCTCGAATGCAACATTCCTTGGGTGAATTTGTGGTTCTACGGCTACTGGTTCTCCTGTCGTATCCTGCGACTCTCTCAGTGGTTGTCCAAAGGGAACGGTTGGGCTTCTGACTGCCCCCTGGGCGACTAGAGCCACTAATGCTTCTTTTATTTCTCTGATCTCTCTGGCTGTGTCTTCTTGGACCTGAATGATTTCATCTACTTGCTCTTGGATCGGAGGCAGCTCTGCATCTTGCTCGCTCTCCTCCCTTTCTACGACTTGCACCACTGCAACCTGCACTCACTGTGGTCTAGCACTGGTCATATTGGTTTCAGTAGAGCATGCCTTCATTGCAGTCTCGGTCAATCCCCGGATAGTGAATTGATTCGGTGTTTTGACTGGTAGTGTTGTTCCTGTCATTACTGGGAAATCGACAGCGGCGAAGGAGAATTCTGGCCTGGGTGACACAGTAGCTCTGATAACATTGCGAGTTTCATTCCATGTGAACCGGCTTCCACTGTCTTCTCACACTACTCTGTGTCTTCACTGTTTCTACTCTGACTGAAGTTAATTGTTTATTTTCAGCCCCTTTCAGTGATCGGCGTTTCTGCACAACTTGCCATCCGGCTTCGGGAATTGCTATTTCTGCTATCGCGAGGTGAGGGAAATAAAATCCCCCAGAAGCTAGGAAGACCATAGTGGCTGCCATTTGTATAGTTTTGATGTTTGATTCTTTTCTGTCTTTCTATCTTTCTCTCTTTCTCTCTGCACAGTCATACGCACATTAGAACATCCTGCACCTCTCAACGGAGGGAAGACGCGTCCTTACCAGTCGCGATATGGATCAATGGTCAACAGAAGTATATGAGTACGAATCATATGCATGCCATGCGAGATTTTGAAATTCTTTTAGAAAACTTTTGCTTTAAAGATGAAGGGAAGAACGTTCCCGTTGAGAGTCGCCAGTTTGGCGCCCGTAAAGGCGCCGAACATTTCTCCTAGCGGAACTTTCTTACATATACGTCTGTGTTTGTGAATGATTTATCTTAGGATGTTTTTTTACTCAGAGATAACCAGAGATTCTGGTATTATTCGATTCCCCAGCAGAGTCGCCAGTTTGTTAGAACTAAAGAAAAATCGAAACCTGCTGCTCGTCAGCAGTCTTTTTCTTTTCCCTGTGTTCCTATTATTCTGGGGGAATTCTGAGTATAGAGACATTCATAGACAATCATAAACAATCACAAAGTATACACGAGAAAGCACCGCGAGGTGAATTTTACTCCAGAGATTCCGAGGTCTTTTACATTCCGGGCTGTGAACTGGTCACGAACCCTTAATTACATCAACGGATGATCACCCTTGATTAAAAGGCAAAAGTAAATGCATGCATGTATCATAAATGAATTAAATAAAGCATTAAAGGAGCATAAATATAAATAAAGCACAGCATAGACAACACAGAGATTTTTACGTGGAAACCCATACGGGAGAAAACCACGGCACAAAGCGACAAGATTCCACTATGAATTTCAGTTATACAGTAGATGGAATATCAAAGGGATAAAGCTCGGATAGATCGAGGAAGTAGTTTAAATCGTCAGGGATTATAGTCTCGAGTTCATGGTCGCCGAGACCAAGTCTAGGATTTATTATGGAATACTTCACCGTTAAGACCGGTTAGATGTTGGTCCCATACTCTTCGGGCATTCCTAGTTGAGTAGCAACCAGGATTTTAACTGAATCGTATATCTCAGTGTCATGACGCGTCTCTATGGACGATATGACTTTCAGGGATACACTTTACGATTTCTGTTTAGTGCAACCAGGGCCAGTGACCGTCTCAGCTGGACGGGTGACTTACTGGAGGGCACTCCATGGGGTCTTTGTGTAAACAGGGTTTCGACCGAGTCGTATATCTCAGTGTCATGACGCGTCTCTATGGACGATATGACTTTCAGAAATACACTCCACGGCGTCCACTTACTGCAACCAGGGCCAGTGACCGTCTCAGCTGGACGGGTGACTTACTGGAGGGCACTCCATGGGGTCTTTGTGCAAACAGGGTTTCGACCGAGTCGTATATCTCGGTGTCATGACGCGTCTCTATGGACGATATGACTTTCAGAAATACACTTCACGGCGTCCACTTACTGCAACCAGGGCCAGTGACCGTCTCAGCTGGACGGGTGACTTACTGGAGGGCACTCCATGGGGTCTTTGTGCAAACAGGGTTTCGACCGAGTCGTATATCTCAGTGTCATGACGCGTCTCTATGGACGATATGACTTTCAGAAATACACTCCACGGCGTCCACTTACTCCAACCAGGGCCAGTGACCGTCTCAGCTGGACGGGTGACTTACTGGAAGGCACTCCATGGGGTCTTTGTGCAAACAGGGTTTCGACCGAGTCGTATATCTCAGTGTCATGACGCCTCTCCATGGACGATATGACTTTCAGAAATACACTCCACGGCGTCCACTTACTGCAACCAGGGCCAGTGACCGTCTCAGCTGGATGGGTGACTTACTGGAGGGCACTCATTCCCTTAGCCACTCAACTGACGGATCCCGCCTTGGACAGGACGCACATCAACTGGTCTCAACGATGAAGTATTTCAGACGTTTAGAATTCTTTCATTATGGTTTTCGATGATAACCATAGTCCCCTTTGATTTAGTTTCGTATCTTGATTCGAGATGAAATATATTCATGCAATGGATGCAAATGAGTACAGTACGGAGTAACTATGTTTTATGCATGCTCAAGAGAAGATTGCATTTATGCTAGATGCTCAGTGTATCAGACAAATTAGGCATTTGATTTGATCAATCGGCTTCGTATATATCTTTGTGTCATCGATGTTTTGCCCTCGCGTCTTTGAGATCGCGATTGATTTCATTTGGCATTAGTAGATTTTCGGGCCATCAGGGCACTTCCCAGGGCCTGTTTACGATCTGATCGGAGGATTTGGTGAATTCCTATCAGATCGTCTTTGGATAGAGGCGGATTATGTCCACGAGAGTCACAGTGCGATCGCATTTTGATTTGTTTAGCATGGGTCAATTTCTGAGCCAACAGGGCACTTCCCAGGGCTAAAAACGACTAAGTAGTGGACCTGTTTATGGTCTAATCAAGGTTTCTCGGAGATCCTGAGATCAGGTAATCTCATTTTAATGCATGATTATGGTATATCATGTTATGGCGGAGAGAAGTCTCCCTCTCGGTTTCGGTCAAATTCCGCACGATTCCTCTCGCTTTCGGCCATTTCCGGCTCTTTCGGAAGGATTTTCGAGGTTTGTAATATTGGCTAAGTGTTGGCCATTTTGGTCAAATTGCTGATTTGGCCCACTTAACATCGACCGTTGGTGAATCCGGTCCGGGGGATGGATAGAGGACATTGATGTGTGTCTAGGAGTGCTGACGCGATCAGAAGGCGGGCCACGTCGAAGGCGGGCCACATCATGGAAGGCCCCACCTCCCCATCAGCGTCCAGGCGCATGGGAGGTTGGGTTGGGCGCATGTTTCATTAGACATGGGCGCATGTCTTAAGTGGATGCATGTTGTCCACCCCAGGCGCATGTGAATGCTACAAATGCATCAAGCGCATGTGAATGCTACAAATGCATGGTTATTAGGCGCATGTGAATGCTACATCAAGCATGAATGCTACAATGCATGGTTATTAGGCGCATGTGAATGCTACAAATGCATGGTTATCAAGCGCATATGAATGCACATGCGTCCAACATCCCAACTATGGGCGCATGTCCCATGGTACTTAGGGATTTTTGCGCATTTCTCCTCCCAAGACGAGTCATGCGTATGTTGTGGGGATCATGCGCATGGAAATATTTGGAGAGACGAGTCATGCGTATGTTGTGGGGATCATGCGCATGGAAATATTTGGAGAAACGAGTCATGCGCATGTTGTGGGGATCATGCGCATGGAAATATTTGGAGAAACGAGTCATGCGCATGTGATGGGATCATGCGCATGTCCCCATGCACCAGGCGCATGTGGCATAGCATGGGCGCATGTGCCACTGGTATGGGCGCATGTGGCCTCTGTTTTGGTCGCATGTGGCCCACTTAGCATATTTTCATGATTTTTGTAATTTTTATTTTATTTAGAATACTGAAAAGGGAGAGAGAGAGCTCTCATGCGCATGTGGTGAGAGAGTGAATGCATGTTTCCTTAATACATTCGCATGTGGAGAGAGAGTGAACAAATGCATGTGGAGAGAGAGTGAACAAATGCATGTGGAAATATGCACGCAATGACTTCAAACTTGCTACTTAAGGTTTTCCGGGCATTCCGGATCATTTGGCGGTAATCCGCATGTCTGATTCCAGCCCGAAATGGTACCTGTAGGCTTTTGGGCCCTTATAGTCGGATAAGTCAGGGCAAAAAAAAATGCATTTGGAAGCGCGCTGGTAAAAATATGCATCGTGCGACCTCAAAATTTGCAGGTTAAGGGTTTTAGGGCGTTCCGGATCATTTGGCGGTAATTCGCATGTCCGATTCCACCCTGAAATAGCATTCATAGGTTTCAGTCACGATTGCGCATGTTAGGGCAGCACTGGCATTTTTCGGGTATTTCGGATCTTGAAATCAATCCGAATCATCGTAGATGGACCGTTGAATACCATTTTATAATGGGTGCGAATTTGAGCCCCAACATGATCTTATTTCTAACCTTCTACCACCCAAGAGCATACGAGATGTACAGTTCTTTTTAGGACACGCAGGATTTTACAAAAGGTTCATAAAGGACTTCAGTTCACTCTCTCGTCCTTTATGTAATCTACTTCAAAAGGAAAATTCATTCGAGTGGAATGAAGAATGTCAAAAGGCCTTTACCACCCTTAAAGGTATGTTGACATGTGTTTCCATAATGCAACCACCTGCTTGGAGCCTCCCTTTTGAGATTATGTGCGATGCTAGCGATTATGCTATTGGGGCCGTGCTAGGCTAAAGAAAAGAGAAAAAGCCATGTGTCATCTACTATGCAAGTAGAACCCTAAACTCAGCCCAAGCAAACTACACCACTATTGAAAAAGAACTTTTAGCCGTAGTTTTTGCCTTAGACAAGTTTAGGCCCTACTTGATTGGATCCAAGATCATTATATTCACTGACCATGCCGTGCTTAAGTATCTTCTCTCTAAGAAGGATGCTAAACCACGGTTGTTAAGATGGATCCTTCTACTCCAGGAATTCGACATAGAAATACTTGATAAGAAAGGAGTAGAAAATGTAGTAGCTGACCATCTCTCTCGACTTGTTCTCATAGATTCCCCTGAAACGACTGAGATCAATGACATGTTCCCTGATGAACAACTTTTTGTTGTTTCCCAATTACCATGGTATGCGGACATTGCTAACTATCTTGCTACAGGTACAATTCCTACACATTGGAAAAAGCAAGATAAGGATAAATTCTTCACAGAGGCGCAGAAATTCCTATGGGACGACCCATACTTATTCAAGTATTGTCCTGATCAAATCATAAGGAGATGTGTGCCAGATGAAGAACAACAAAGTATCATCTCCTTCTGTCATTCTCAGGAATGTGGTGGCCACTTTTCGGCTAAAAAGACCACAGCAAAAATTCTGCAATGTGGGTTTTATTGGCCCACCATGTTCAAAGACACACATGAGTTTTGCAAAACATGTGAACCTTGTCAGAAATTGGGAGGAATCTCCCGTAGAAATATGATGCCACTCAATCCCCCATCTTGATAATCGAAATCTTTGATTGTTGGGGCATCGATTTCATGGGTCCATTCCCATCTTCTTTTGGAAGCACATACATCTTGCTTGTCGTTGATTATGTTTTCAAATGGGTCGAGGCCATTCCTTGTCGGAATAATGGCCATAAAACCACCATTCGCTTCTTAAAAGAGAATATTCTTTCTCGGTTTGGAACACCTCGAGTCATCATAAGTGATGGAGGGTCTCACTTTTGTAATCACCCTTTTGAAACCTTAATGAAGAAATATGGCGTAACACACAAAGTGAGAACTCCCTATCACCCACAAACGAGTGGACAAGCTGAGATATCCAATAGGGAGATTAAACACATTTTAGAGAAAATGGTGAACCCCGATCGCAAGGATTGGTTACTTCGGCTTACCGATGCGCTTTGGGCCTACCGTATTGCTTTTAAGACCCCTATTGGAATGTCTCCCTATAGACTTGTTTATGGGAAGGCTTTTCACTTGCCTGTGGAGTTGGAACATAGGGCATATTGGGCAATTAAGAAGATGAATTTTGATTCTGACAAGGCAAGCTTGTTGCGCAAACTACAATTGAATGAACTTGTAGAAATCCAGAACGAAGCATATGAGAATGCGAGAATTTACAAGGACAAGACGAAGATATTCCATGATAAGAATATTCTTCGCAAGACATTCACGATCAATCAAAAAGTCCTCATGTATAATTCTCGCCTACATCTATTTCTGGGAAAATTGAGATCTCGATGGACCGGTCCCTACATTGTGCAATCTGTCTATCCATATGGGACTGTCGAGCTGTTAAATCTGAGGAACGGCAACATTTTTAAGGCGAATGGGCAAAGATTAAAGCCGTTTTTTGAGAAATTTCCTTCAGAAGGTATGTCCATACCTCTAAATGATCCTGTGTATCAGGATGATTGATCTCCTAGTCTGACGGAGGTATAGAGTAGTTAGGATTAGGATTTTGTTGCTTTTGTTTACCTTTGCTTAGGTTTGTTAGAAGGAGGAAGAATTCCACTTTTCACTTTTTCAGGTACTCTCATTCCTCACTCCCTTTTATGTTCACATTGCTCTCATGTTTTGTTTATTGCACATCTTTTACATTGAGGACAAAGCAAGATTTGTTAGAAGGAGGAAGAATTCCACTTTTCACTTTTTCAGGTACTCTCATTCCTCACTCCCTTTTATGTTCACATTGCTCTCATGTTTTGTTTATTGCACATCTTTTACATTGAGGACAATGCAAGATTTGTTAGAAGGAGGAAGAATTCCACTTTTCACTTTTTCAGGTACTCTCATTCCTCACTCCCTTTTATGTTCACATTGCTCTCATGTTTTGTTTATTGCACATCTTTTACATTGAGGACAATGCAAGATTTGTTAGAAGGAGGAAGAATTCCACTTTTCACTTTTTCAGGTACTCTCATTCCTCACTCCCTTTTATGTTCACATTGCTCTCATGTTTTGTTTATTGCACATCTTTTAGATTGAGGACAATGCAAGATTTGGTTGGGGGGTGTAGGATCACTTGGATGAATCCAGTGTTTTGTAACATTTCAAGCAATTATGTGGAAACTTTTCGATTTTTTTCAAAAATTCAAAACTCTTTTGGAAAATTTTGGTTCTATGCACTCAAGATGTTATGAGCATAAGAAGAGGAGATATGCAGTGTATAAGGTTGTAAATCTTGATCTTCTCTTGGCATAATGGTTTTATAGGAGAATTCCTCTAATTCTGTGATCGATGGAAAATCTGAACACTTTTACATCTAGTCCACATTACACGATTTTCATGGGTTGAAGGGATTATGTGATTTATGGATTAGCTAGACTTTGAATTAAGGTGTTGAGAAGTCAAGCTGGGGACTTTGTCCATCCTTGTCCATGGGAAAACAATGCAAAATATGGATTTCTAAAAATCCTATCTAAATTAAAAGAAAAAGGAAAAGGAAAGATGAAATTGGGAATGATGGAAAACTGGTGGAAAATTCCGATTAGGGCCACCTACTACCAACCGAGGGATGGTCTACTCGTAAGCAAAGCCAGAAATGGGACGTAGTGTGAAAGTCGTCGGAAGGACGGTAAGGCAAATTCCTGTCATTTGCTTGATGTGGCTCCATGTACCTTGAGATCTATAGTCTGGTTGATCTATGAAGAAGATAATCCTAGAAACTCATGAGATGAATTTTCACTATCCACACTAGATTGAATTTGTTCAAGTTCTTCTGTTTATCAACTAATCAGCGGGAATTTCATATGAATGCTTATCATGTCTTGAGGGTCTACGGTTTCAACCTCTATCACCTAATATTTTTGAATCTTACACTTGTATGTCTTGGGAAGTATAGAATAATGGTTTCTGAAAGAGAGTTGAGTTTTGAAGAATGGAGTTAGCTTCACGCATGTTTTGCTTGGGACTAGCAAAATGCTGGTTGGGGGGTGTGTTGAGCTCTTAATTGTGTATATTCTAACCCCAATTCATCACTCATTGTGCAAGATTTTCATGATTTAAAGACTCATTGAATGCATGTTTGGTGATTACAGGATTGAGAGTGGACTCCGCCTAATTGATGACAAAAGGGCCCCATTTAGAACCATTTGAATGAAGATCAAGGAGGACCAAAGAAAGAAGGAAGCAAGGAAAGAAGAAAAGAAGAAAGAATGAAGAAAACAAGCAAGACCGGTCGTGACCGGTCAGCCAGGAAAGTCAGACCGATCGTACGACCGGTCGGCCAGCTCGCCCTGCCCCTCTGATCTTACTAGACTTAGAACCAATGCAGGCACGACCGGTCGTGACCGGTTGGCCAGCCCAGTCCGACCGGTCAAGACCGGTCGGTCAGAATTTTTTTTTAAGTCCAGAGGCCACTGGACTGTTTTTCCATTGAGGCACGACCGGTCAAGACCGGTCGGCCAGCCATTCTGACCGGTCGTCCGACCGGTCGGCCATGCGTAAGATGCGGATTTCTAATTTTGGCGCCGAAATTCTCTGCGCACTGCGTAACTCTTACGCAGATTCTCAATTCTTCTGAAGTTGCGGAGCCTCCCTACTATAAAAGGACACCAGGGATCGTTCCTAGGGTATCTTAGAAGGGTTTAAGTAAGCTTGGAGGCGGCGGAAGTGGATTTCAGAGTTCCACAACTCCTTCCAGTTTGTTTTACTGTTTTTATGAGTTTTTTTGTTGTTTCATGTTTCCTTGGATCATGAGCAGCTAAACCTCTTAGATAGGGCTAAGAAGTGAAGCTTGTAGTGGATCCAAGATGTTTCAATTCGTTCTAAGTTGGTTTTAAGTTTGGAATTCATGTTTATGAACCATGGTTTGAAGTTTATACAAGCTTTAAGTAGTTTTTCTTAGTCTTATGATGACTCATGGATGTTTGGGAGAATTACTTAAATTCTTAATTGGTTTGCATCAGTCTAGACCTGTATGATCCGAGGAATTGGAGTGCGCTCTAGTACTATGATCTTCATGTGGGGACTTCCTACCAAAGCTCTACTTTTCTGAATTTTTGTAATGTGTATGGACTATGCATGTGATTTGAATCAAATTCAAATTGTAATCTAGCCTTGTCTTGTGACAGGACTTAAGGATGGTTATGGCTGTGAACTGAACCTTTTGGAATGGGGACTGACCTATGCAATTGAGCATGCTCAGCTCAGCCTACATTGAGTGAATCCTATGCATTGAACTTACATATGACAGATTGTTTGGTTTAACAGCACTATCATCCGACTAGATAGATCTTAATATCGATTTTAGTTGAGAAAGTGAGAAACCACAGCGGATTGAACATCAAGGATTGCTACAAGTGGATCCTTGAACCCCTAGAGCCTTTTTATAATTACTTACCTTCAATTTGATTCAATTTTGTTACTCAAATCAAATCCATACAAAATCTTGTTATTAGCTTTCAATAGACACTTTTAGATGTGTTTGTGAAATCCTACATAAGTCCCTGTGGATCGACCTCGGTCTTACTGAGTTTATTACTACATCGCAACCCTACACTTGGGGAAGCGAACATGTGCTTGTTATGAAAGGCCTTCATCCTACTCTTGTAAATTCTCGAGTTCTCATAGGCATCGTTCCGGATCTCGTCAAGCTCATTCATTTGGAGTTTGCAAAGCGAGCTAGCCTTGTCAACATTAAAGTTCAATGCCCGAATTGCCCAATAGGCTTTGTGTTTAATCTCCACAGGCAAGTGGCAAGCTTTTCCATAGACAAGTCTATAAGGGGACATTCCAATGGGGGTCTTGTAAGCGGTACGGTGAGCCCAAAGTGCATCATCCAATCTCAGTGACCAATCTTTGCGATCTGGCCTCACCGTCTTTTCCAAAATCAGTTTGATTTCCCGATTGGAAATTTCAGCTTGCCCACTCGTCTGTAGGTGGTATGGGGTACTCACTTTATGCCTAATGTCATATTTCCTCATTAAGGCTTCAAAAGGCCTATTGCAAAAGTGACAACCACCATCACTAATGATGGCTCGAGGCGTTCCAAATCTGGAAAGTATGTTTTCTTTAAGGAACTTTAGAACTTTAAAAGAATGTTTTCACTAATTATGTTCATCATCAGGGACACATCTCCTAATAATTTGGTCTGGGCAATATTTAAACAGTAAATGTTCATCCCAGAATTATCTGCGCACTTCCCTTAAAAAATTTCGTTTGTCCTGCGCAGTCCAATAAATTGACATCGCACCTTTGGAAAGATAATTGGCTATGTCAACGTACCATGGTGGATGCATAGCAACAAAGAGTTTCTCATCAGGGAATGAGTCCTCGATAGGTGACTCATCAATGGAATTCGGTAGGACTAGGCGGGATAGATGATCCGCCACCACATTTTCTACTCCCTTCTTGTCCTTGATCTCTAAATCAAATTCTTGGAGTAGGATCCATCTAAGCAAATGGGGCTTGGCATCCTTCTTAGAAAGAAGGTGTTTTAGCGCCACATGATCTGTGTAAACGATGACCTTGGATCTTATTAAGTAAGGCCTGAATTTGTCCAAGGCAAAGATGGCGGCTAGGAGCTCCTTCTACGTAGTCGAGTAATTGACTTGGGCAGGATTCAAGGTCCTACTAGCATAGTAGATAACATGGGGCTTCTTATCCTTCTTTTGGCCTAACACCGCCCCAATAGCATAATCGCTCGCATCGCACATCAACTCAAAAGGTATGGACCAATCCGGTGGTTGCATGATAGGAGCGATTGTCAACATGTCTTTTAGCTTTGAAAAAGCTAATTGACAATCGGCACTCCACTCAAATTGGTTCTCCTTTTGGAGAAGGTTACATAAGGGCCTTGAGATATGACTAAAATCCTTTACGAACCTTCTATAAAAATCGGCATGTCCAAGGAAGGACCACACATCGCGTATGCTTTTGGGACGTACAAAAGAATAAAGTTGAGTAGGATCATCAAGTGGTGTAACAAATTTTTCAGTAGAACTATCCACCATCCCGCTTTGAAAAGTACATTGGTGACATCAACTATTTTAACCCATTGAAAATCCTGCTGAAAAATTCCAGCGGGTTTCTCAATAACGTTATCACATGTACTAGGAAAGGAGAATTACAATGGTCGAAAATCAGTGAATATGGACCTCCTTTCCATCTTGTCTGGGCAAAAATTTATCAAATATGGGTCATCCCAGAAGTGGTGTTCTTCAGTTTAAACAAATTTAAGATATGTGGAGACTTCCATCACATAAATTAGGATGGTCTCCACATAATCAACTTTCACCGGTGCTTCTACAATCGATTTTTCAGTTTGGCACTCTATGGAAGGAAGCTTTTTAGGCACCGGAGGGGTCTCCCTCAAGGTATGCACTATGTCCTTAATCATGGGATCATCCCAATCTTCAAAATAAGTCAAACACTCCACTAGAGTGTAGGAGACCTCACGGGAGGAAGTTTTCAGATTTAGACCATTCACGTCTTCCTCCTCCTCAGACTTTTGTGTAAGTTAGAGTGGGTCCTCAACCTCTACACTTTCAGAATTTGGACTCTCCGTAGGCAAAACAGCACCAATTCTTCCAATTCCTGTATAACAATTTTGTGTAAATCAGAAATTGGTGACTCGTCAAGAAAACTTTCATAAATTGGCACTTTCAAGGCCTCAGTAACAATAAAATTGAATTCATCCTTGGAGCGTGCCAAACATGTCTCCAAACTTTCAAGTAGATGGAGTTGGAAAAGCTCCCCTTCTTTAGTAGATTCTATCATGTTTATCTCATTAGGTTCATCATTGTCATCCCAATTCTCAAAGGGATCGAAGCAAACAATATCTAGATGATCAAAATTCTGATTTAAAACAAACTCCTCTTCCACAATGGACTCGATCATATCTACCTCATTGACATCACTATCATCTCTATGCCTTTTGCCCATATGGAACACATTCACCTCCAATGTCATGTTCCCAAACGACAATTGCATCACCCCATCTGGCAATTGATGACTACGTTTGATGTAGCCAAGAATAGGTGGCCTAAAATTACCGGTATTTGAGTGCTAGTATCCATAACCGGTTGCATGTCCAAGACGATAAAATCTACCGGATAGTAGAATTTGTCGACTTGGACTAATACATCCTCCACCATCCCTCTTGGTACACGGATGGATCTATTAGCGAGTTGCAATGTGGTTTTAGTGGGGTTTAATTCTCTAAGACCCAATTGCTCATATACTGAGTACGGGATCAAGTTTACACTTATCCCTAAGTCTAGCAATGCATGTTCAATCCTGTACTCGCCAATGATGCATGAGATTTTGGGACTACCAGGATCCTTATATTTTGGGGGGGTCTTTTGGGTGAAAATGGCACTTACTTGCTCATTCAAAAAGGCCTTTTGTTGCACATTATATTTACGTTTGGTTGTGCATAGTTCCTTTAGAAACTTGGCATAAGAGGGGATTTGTTTAATGGCATCAAGTAGAGAAATGTTGATCTTGACTTGTTTGAAAACCACTAGAATGTCATGAGAGTTTGGGAGAGATTTTGGAGCAACCAATCTCGAAGGGAATGGTGCTACGGGCTTGTAAACGCGTTCCGTTTCTTAAGGGGCTAAGTTAGGTCCATCCTCATTCTCAAAATTTACCGGATCATTAAGCTTGTCAGCCTTCACCGGAATAGATTTGTCAATTTTCTTACCACTTCTAAGAGTGGTGATGGATTTTTCTTGCTCTACATGTTGGTTAAGGAGGTTAGGGGTGCTTATTTCATGTGCTTGTTTAAGATTAGGCTGAGGTTGGGCCGGAAAGGTCCCTTTCCTAACATCAAGTGTCCCTTAATCTCATCAACCTACGTTTTTAGCTCTTGGAATATTTGCTAATTTGATTGATTGATTTGGCCCTTGCATAAACGCCTTTAATGTTTCCTCCATTGAGAATTGAGGTGGGGCCATGTTTTGCATGGGTGGCCCTCCTTGAGAGTTGGTAGGATTGGCCGTGGGACCATTCCTCCAACTGAAATTTGGATGGTTCTTCCAAGTATTGTTGTACGTTTTACCTACCAGTCCATTGAAAGGCCGTTGATAACCGTATGCAGCATTTGCTTGCTCTTGTAACACCTCTTGAAATGTAGGGATTGTAAGACAATCTTGCATAGAGTGCATATTAGCGGCACAAATTCCACACACGTTTTCAATAGCTTCAGTGGACTTGGAAGTTCCACTCTTACTAAGTTCCATGGCATCTATCTTCCTTGTTAGGCTAGTTATCTTTGCATTCACATCGTCCTCTTCTTTAAGGATATAGATACCTCTATTCTCCTTTTGTTGAGGAGGCTTGAGGTTACTAGATTTCTCTTGAGGTATCCCAAGATTGGGCATTCTTAGCCAACATATCTAAGTAACTCCATGCATCCACCGGATCTTTGCTCATGAACTCGTCGTTACACCGTCTTTACGAATTAGCGCATATTCGAGTTCAATCCTTCATAGAAGAAGCTTATACTTCACCATATTTCGTAGCCATGATATGGACAAGCAAGTAGGAGGCCCTTGTATCTCTCTCAACTTTGAAAGAAGGTTTCACTCTCTTTAACAGAAAAATTTATAATAGCTCGTCGAAGGGTGTTTGTTTTATGAGCCGGGAAGAATTTTTTCAAAAACTCCTGGGTCATCTCAGTCCATGCCCCAATCGACCTTGGTCTAAGAGAGTGAAGCCATGTTTTGGATCTTTCCTTCAAAGAGAAAGGGAATAGCTTTAATTTTACTACATCTTTCGATACATTGTTGTATTGCAAAGTAGCAACCACCTTGTCAAACTCTTTAAGATGTAGACATTGGCTCTCGGAATCTAGCCCATGGAACTTAGGTAAAAGTTGAATTACCCCCGGCTTAATATCAATTGTCCCAGCATTGTTTGGGAAAAAATGCACGAGGGTGTGATAGCACAGGCCGGTTGTAAATAATCACGTAGGGCCGGTTGTAAATAATCACGTAGGGTTCTCGTTGGAGGAGCATTGTGCACCTCATTCTCTCCTACTCCCTCTTGATTTGAGTTTGTTGTTGGAGTAGGGGGGAGGATTCCTTAATGGTGTTTGATCCATACTCCCCAAACTTTCACATAGTTCAATGTATTTTCTAACTCGTCTTTGGACGGAGAGTGGTCCAACTAAACCACCTTCGGTTTGGAGACGATTCGTGTGGTCACGTTCCCAACGGGACAAACCACACAAACAAAAATCTAAACTAAAACTAAACCTAAGTTCTAAAACAAAAATCTGTAATTAAAAATTTGCAAAACTAAAAGCTGTAAAACTGAAACAAAAAATTCTAAGTTAGAAGGATAGTACCGAATTCGCTTAAATGAGACGAATCTTCTACAAAACAAAATAAATTTGTTAGTACTAAAGAATGAGAAACTAGTCCTAGGAAATTAGTAAAACCTAACTAATTACTTCCACTTCTATAGCCATAAAAACAATTTAGAACTGTTTATCCTAGATTCCCCGGCAGCCGCGCCAAAAACTTGTTCGCTCGCCTCAAGTGCAAGGCTGCGATGTGGTAATAATCTCGCTAAGACCGAGGTCAATCCACAGGGAATTAAGGTAAACAATTCTATATATTCCAACAACTCCAAGTAAAACAATTTTGAAATTCAATTATACGAACTAGAACTAAAACAACAACTTAAAGAGAAAATCTGAGAATAGGACAAAGAGCACTAAGGCTTTAAGGATCCACTTGTAGAAATCCTATGTCAATCCGTTCATCCAAGCACAACCACAATTAGAATCAAAGTTCTATCTATCATCTAATTGGAAGATAAATCATTCAAAACACATTCTTAACTCAAATCTGGAAATTCAGAATTATAGTTCTAATGAAGATCAAACTTGTAGCCTTCGAAGTAATAGTCATGCCAAGAAACTATGGCATGCTCTAGGGTTACTACAATTCGAATCTAATCAATCCCAACATGGCAATCTCAGAGAGTTGCAAGGAATCCATGTCCAAAGTACATGAACTCTCATAAAACATCCAGAAAGACCAACTTTATTCACACTAGAACTTAAAAATCCAACTTGAAGTAAAGTAAACTTAAATTAAAATGAATTAAACATGAAATTGGTTATAAGCTTCACCTCTTAGCCTTAGCTAAGAAGTTCTAGCCGAGCATTGTCATACTACAACTAGAATCAAAAGAAAACTAAGGAAAAACATGGAAAACAAGATAAACCAGAGTCGACAGAATTGCAAATGCTCCATGAAACTTTCCTTCACCTTCCACGACTTTCAATCACTTCTAGGATGCCTTTAGATCAAAGTAGAGGAGTCCTTTTATAGCCTTCAAGCCCCATCATCGAAGAATGTTCGAGAATCTGCGTAAAACTTATGCACTTGTGCAGAGAAAATCGGACAAGATTTAGAAATTTTTGGACTTAGCGCATGGTCGATTGATCGCTTGGGCTAGGTGATCAATCGCACCTGCGATCTAACCATAAAACTTGTATTTTGCGGATGGGCGATTGATCACAAGTCGCCGTGTCACGCCCCAAATTCGGTTCTCGACGTCCATTCGCTGTAACCCGAATTCAGAGGTGGCAGGCCTCCGTAGTACCCCTATCTCGGATCCTAACCCCACACGCCAGGTTCCGATCCTGGGATACCACGAGGAGGATTTTAGGGTCTGAAATTTTTTTTGAAACATGAGCATCACCATATGAGTACCATCAAAGACAAACACAATATTTCCACTAAATCATTTCGTTTATATACAGTACTGAAAAGTGAATACACAATGCGTAAATATAAAAACTGTGCACACTCCGGCACCTCCTGCTACTACACTCCCAACTCCAACTCAACGTTGCTGATACACTCTGGTATAACCTGCAGCGTAACAAACGCGCATAAGCTTCGAATGAAGCTTTGTGAGTGCGTGTGTGCGTGCACAATGCTTATGACAAGTATGATAAATATCAAAGTAAGCAGTAAAGCATGATGAGGACTTTAAACCAAGACTTAGCCTAATTAGGCTACACGATCATATGATATGAATAACCAGCCTACAACGGCTATGCAAGCATACAATACAGATAACCAGCCTACTAAGGCTATATACTCATACTATGCAATGGCCTACAGGGCCTAATGTCGCATAGAATGATCCAATGCATGTATGCAAATCACCACCTCTAAGTACAGTGGTCCAGATACGAACAGTCATAACGCAATCACGTAAGCAATGCAGGACTCGGAACTGGTAGCTCGCCCAGGCTTACAGCCCCGCCCACATCACACCCGCCCACGTCAGGACCGTCCAGCACCATACAGTGATACCAATACCATCTCTGAAACAGAACATCACCGGGGTCTCATAGACCTCACTACTCACCAGTAGAATGCCAAAGCCTATCTGGTGCAATAGCGGACCTACTCACAGCTGGTCAAACTCAACCCACTTTGCCAACACTCTTCCGGCAGGTTAGGTCAAACCTCCTTCCAAACTGACCACAGTGTAGTGGAAAACACCACCGTTTGGTATTCGGCATACTGGTGTATGATTCAACCACCCGGTCCTTAAATGGAGCACCCACCTTGGTACCAACGGGTTCAGGGACTTTCACCCAGGGACATCTATGGCATCCTGTTTAAAGATCACATATTTTCGGTGTTCCTGCAAACCACGATGGAGCTGTGGTTGCAACGTAGTAACCATGCTATATGCGGCACAAGCAGACGGTGCGAAATGCAACCATGCATACAAACGTGGGACGACATGCCCGTGCAAGTCTCTAAAGAGCACCATAAAACTATAAGGTCTCAAATACAATGTCACCGTCAACTGGTAATGAACTGCACGACAATCACGACCGATATGGCCGGTTGATACAAGATAATCAGATAAGCCAAGCATTCATGATGCATGAGTCAAGTATACAGTATGAGTGCCAACAAGTAGTCCATCTACCACGATGGCAATAAATCAATCAAGTCCAACCTATTTGAGATATGATTAAGAGAGGGGACACATATGAATGATCGAGTCATAGTGCGGGATGTCGCTAACCAGGGAATCTCGCACCAAGGGCTACAAGGCATGCTAAGCTATTCCCACCATACAGTGTAGGTCAGGATGATAGATTCTTGTCCTCGAATAGTCCCATACCTATTGGAGAGGTTTGCGATAGAGAGCACATGAATTACATTTGCGCGACTACACCTCGAATGCTTTATGAATGCGTTTATGCCCTAGTGGTCCCCAACTAACAATGGTGATTCGGGATGCATACTCATTACACATGCATGGTGGTCGTCAAAGCATAATATACTATATAGATCACATAAGAGTATTCCAAATAACACTACGTGTGGCAACAGACATACTAAAAATAGCATAAAAAGATAATTCATTTATAATACAAGCAAACATAAAGAGATAAGACTCTAAATGGATGGTATACAACAATACAGATGGTCCAACAACTGAACGGTGTGGATTAACCTTCAATATTCAGATAACCCAAATGGAAAGGAAATGATTGAAAACACTACCGACACATCAAAGGTAGAACCTACTTGAGTGGCAAGAGTGGAATACCCAAAATTCTTTAGTACAGTGGAGATAAGCACAATAATGGTCCGTAAAAGGAACGTCATAGAACGGGTTGCAAGATAGACAGGTCATGACAGAGAATCATAAATGGTAGGAAAATCTGAGATAGATGATCAATACGATGAGGTCCAAAAAGAGACGACAGGTCTAACCTCATACTACAAGATAGGCTCCATATAATGGATGGCCTAGATGACATACTAACGTCGAGGATTAGCCCCCACACTCGTCCTAAAGGTAAACGGACGGTGTGGATGGGATATACATGATATGGTGGTCTTTAATAGTTGGGTATAAGGGTAGAAGGGGTGAGTCATATGAGTATACAAGCTGAGTTACCAAGATCAATCAACATGGTGAGTCAACAAGGTGAGTCACTAAGGCAGGTTGACAAGGCGGGTCAACATGGTGAGTTAACAAGGTGAATTGACCAGACGGTTCAACAGGGTAAGTTTAAGAAAGTAGCCCTGTGACTTGGATCGAGCGAACTTTAGGGATGACCTTTCAATAAGGGTTTACACAACTAATCATCAAGGTGGATCCACGGGATGGACAACGCGGTCATTCGAACACGTACACTGAGGTGGTCCTAAGGCCATCCTGTACATAACATGCTAGGGTCCATTCATCTGGATGGTTTGGATCAAGCACAAAATTAAGGCGGTCCTTATGAATGGCCGACATACATATCGCACCATGGAGGCCAATGGCTGACGTGGATAGAACACATGCATAACAAGGTGGACCCTGTGGTTGGGTATAACCGCACAAAGGAGTGGGGAAGCCACATACATCAATGGGCCCCAACAGTTTAGGATCAACTCGATATTTGTGCTTTACCACTAATTAAGTGAGATGGCAACCAAACACCATGGTGGGGCCCGCACACCACATGTGTGGAACCCTACCCATGGTTGAGTGACTTAAGAATAAGGAGAATGGCAAATAAACATAACAGATGGGTCCTGTAAAGTTTCCAAGGGTAGGCATTCAATCACCCTTATTTTCTACATGTGGCCCACCCAAAACTGGGCCCACACCCCTGCCAAGAAGAACGACAATGTATACCCAACATTCATCAAGGTGGGACCCAAAGTTGGGCCCCATCACCTTTGGTCAGATGGATAAATAAACATTACAATGGCCCCAAGGAAGGTTTCAAAGGTGGGCATCAATGACCACTGTTTCCTACAATGTGGTCCACTTGAGGTTTGTATTTACCTCATTATGAGGGCCCACGGCCCTAAAATAATATGGAAAAACAGATGGGTGGCATACATAAAACAGATACATCGTGGTGGGACCCACAGAGCGTAGCACCCAAATGGGCCCCAAGAGTTTTAAATCAAACTAATATTTTTATTTTCTCCTTCATCCATATCCATGTGATCTTATGAACAGGTTGGATGACAAATAAACATCACTGTAGGGTTTCAACGGTAGAGATCATTATTCCCACTGTTTCCCGTGACATGGCCCATTTGAGGTTTGGATATGCTTAAATTTTGGCTCAGCCACTAAAATGAGCTAGAAAAACATATGGACGGAATAGATAAAGCGCATACATTCTAGGTGGGTCCCACGAGTGGGCCAGCCGCTGGACAGCCCAACCAGCCCACGGCCAGCACCCTTTTTTTCTTTTCTTTTTTGTTTTATTTGTTTTATTTTTTATTTTTATCAAGTGGGGCCCACAGAAGTTTTCGATCAAGCTGATATTTTTGTTTTCCCTTCTCCCATGCATGTATGAACTTATGAACAGGTTGGATCTCAAATAAACATCATGGTGGGCCATAAGAAGTTTTCAACGGTAGGGCCACTGTCCCTACTATTTTCTTCCAAGTGGGGTCCACTGGAGATTTGGATCTGTCTCATTCTTGAGGCCATGCCCTAAAACGATCTCCCCAAATGGATGGACGGTATGGATATAGCACACACATCATGGTGGGACCCACAGGGTGGCCTCCAGCTGGGCAGCGAGCCCAGCGTCCGTGGACGCCGGTACGCCCAGCGCTCGGACGCCTCTCCTTCTTCTTTCTTCTTTTCTATTTTATTTTATTTTCTTTTATTTTCTTGGTTTTGGTCCAGTGGGGCCCACATAAGGCTGATCCAACCCGTTCATCAGGTTACCTAACTCATGGGGGACTTAATGAGCCCAATATTGGGTATGTTACGGGGTCTACAAACATCAGTGTGGGCCGAGGCAGTTTCGACAGTGGACATCATTCACCCCACTAGTTTCATGTGGTGCGGCCCACTCAAGAATTGAATCTGCTTCATATTTGGGCCTTAGCCCTAAAATGATATGGGAAAACAGATATACGGTGCGGATACAACAAAAACATCAAGGTGGGTCCCACGAGTAGGGACCCCATTCCAGCCGTCCTGACGCTGGACGATTCCAGCATCCCAGACGCTGTGAACGTCCAGCGTCTAGACGTTATGTTATCTTTTTTTTTGTGTTGTCGTCGTCGTCGTGACTAGTGGGGTCCACACGTGCAGGATCCACTCCATTCATCAGCTTGGCCATCCCATGGTGGGTCCACATGGTGGACAGCGTGGATGAACTACATACATCATGGTGGGCTGTTGGCCACACTAAATATGCCACAAAATGGGCCCCCAAGTGGGATCCACACCATCAAAAGGTGGGACCCATTCATGGACGATCCAGCCCATCCATCTCATTGCCCATCACAAGGTGGGCCCAAGGGAAGAAAATGAAAAGTAAACGAGAAAAAGGGGGAAAGGTGTGCACTCACTATGATGGTTGGACGGTTGAATTGCCGATTGGACGGTCCGGATGATGATCGGGGTCCTCCAAGCTTGATCTCCTCCTTTAATCTCTCTAACTCTCTCTTTCTCTCTCTTGATCTCCCTCTAAATCTCTCTACTTCTCTCTCTTCTTTCTCTCAAATCTCTCTTCTTACAAATATGAAAAAGGAGAAGGCCTCCTCTCCCCTACGTATGGATTTGTATGGGAGAGAGAGGGGTACATGAGGTGATGATGATGATGATGGGAGAGGGCATGAGAGGTATGGGTTGTAATGATGTCTAGATAATGATGATGATGATGGGAGAGGGCATGGGAGGTATGGGTTGTGTTGACTTTGGAGGTGAGAGAGTAATGGGGTGGGTATGGTGATTGATTTGATCGATTTGACATATTGTTGGGATTTGTGCAAGTGGGGTCCACGCCACACGCGCATTGTGCGTCCCACCTCGGATTGCGCAAAAGTACGCATCTTTCACACCGGGTATCGCAATGAGGCGTGCCGCGCGGCGTTGGAATCGCAGCGCCTACGCGGTCGCCGGGGTATAGGTCTTAGGTCGATGCGGTACTAAAATAGGGTAGCGATCAAGGCTCGCTAATCTGGTCCATCCGGGACGTACCGGTACCGAAAACTAAACGTACGGAGGGCAATTCAGGGTACGGGTCTTACACGTCGGGTGATTGATCGCCCGGGGTAAAAAGTGTCCAGAGAGTTCGGCAGCAATTTCTTCAAAATTCAAGATTTCTGATGGTTCGGGTGATTGATCGCCCGGGGTTGAGCGATCAATCGGTGGAGCTCTTTTTTGTCCAACAACAATTCTAGAATTCCTGCCTCATGAGCAATCAATCGGTTTGGGAAACCGATCAATCGATCGTCTATCTTTCAGTCCAGCAGTACATGCATAGTGGACGATCAATCGATCTGTCCAATGGATCAATCGATCACCCTGAAAATCAATCGGTCAGGCCAACCGATCAATCGGCCAGGGTGAATTTTCTTCTTTTCTTTTCCTCTTCCTCTTGCTTCTTTCCTTTGATCTTTAATGCATTTTAGAAGTGTCTTTTAATCATAATTTTGGTAAAGTCCCTCTTGCATTCCTATAAACACAAAAACATGTATTAAATTAGTCTTTAAAAATGTAAACCATGCATAATGTGTGATGAATTAGGGTTAGAATATGCACAATTCAGAGCTCAACAACTAGCAGATACAAGACACTCAAGCACAAGAAGAATGGACCTGTACCGATCCTTAGAAAGATCAATGACAATGCTTATATTATTGATCTTGTAGAGGAATTCAAGATCTCCTATATGCTTAACGTCGCTGACTTGTACAAGTACCACAAGCCAGAGGCGAATGAGAACTCCAAGTCTAGTTCTTTTCAAGGAGGGGAGATTGGTGTAGAGGAGGTAGCTGAGCTCTACATGATGAACATGGACTGGAGAAAGGATCTAAGGAAGACCAAGAAGAAGGAGCCAAGGCTTAACAAAAATACCTATTTACATGGTTTGATAACCGATCGTCCACTTTGAGCATTGGTCACGACGGGTCCTCGGACCGATCAAATTTGGAGTAGAAGACAACCCAACTTCGTTGTACTATTTGAGGCCATTGACGACCGGTTGACCGACCAATCGTGGGATCTGATGACCGGTCCGCAGACCGATCAAATTTTAGCATAAAAACAACCCAGCTCGTTGGACTGTTTGGGGCCTCTGACGACCGGTCGTGGTCCCCTGCCAAACGGTCGTCCAACGCGCTGGCAGATGCGCGAACTTGCCATTTTTGAACTTTTTTCTTTCTGTTTTCGATTAGGACTCTTTCTAATCTCGTTTTAGGGTTTCTAATTGATAGCTAGACTATATAAACTCTTTTATTTTTGTTATTAAGGATTCATTATTCATTATTAAGCATTTTTTTTTTTTGGTGTTTATCTCTGTTTGCTCATGTTCTTCGAGTGCTCCTTGAGAAATCAAGGAAGATCGGTTGAGGATTCTTGATAGGTCCGTTGATTTAGATCAGTTATCCGCGAGAGAGATGGTGATCGAACTCGTCTCGTATACGGTTGAACCATATACACAAATCTCAATGCTATGATCGTAATGCACACTTGTGTATTCTTGCGATTGAACGAATTTTACTATTGCAATTGATCAATTAAAGTCAATATAAATATTTTTTTCCGTAAAGCTATTCACCATAAAAGTTGACCATCCATTTGATCCGGTGCTTTAGGTTAAGTCTTTAATGCACGATCACTAAGGCATTATTATTTATAGTCTTCCTCTAATCCATTATTGTGACCCAATTTGAACTTGATGATTAATTTGATTTTGACATAGTTGAATCCACACACAGCCTAAAGAATGCACACAAAAATAGCATCAACTCATCATGATGTTTCCACTTTGTGTAGAGTGACGGTTAGATAAGAGAAACCTACAAGAAGGGCATACTTGCACAAAAACAAGAGATTTGAATAAATATTTCACATGTAAGCCATTGGTCTCACAACATGTCTGATTTAGTACACACATTGTGAATTATCAAACACTTACTATCCACCTGATTATCACATGGGATTAACCCGGTCATCCAATGTTCTATCTCTACTGCAATAAACAGACTTACACAGTCTGACTAGCCATGAAACTGATTGCGACCATCGTTGTAAAATCTCATTCTCATAATTGTGAAGCGTAATAAGCCTTTTAATTCATAAATATTTTCCATACCTCATTTTAGTGGCCAATCCAAATATCAACATGAATACACCATATTCTGAAACAATCACATTCAGACGTAGGAGCGCAATCATCATACAATATCAATAAATTAATGAATAAATATATGCACATGTTAATATCGTTTTGGCGGATGCGCTGCATGCGCATCTAAAATATCTGTAATATTTTTCGTCTGTAAAATGTGTGTTTTTAAATTTCGAGCAAATATGCCAAAGGAAACAATCAAATCTAGATGGGAAGCTTGATTGTTTTAAACTAGCGTTGTGTAATACTGGTTGTGTGGACGGGATACCTTCTCATTTTTTATGACTGGATGGATTGATTGTTTGATCCATTTCAGTCCGCACTAGATGGTCGAGAAAAGGCATCTACATTTCCATGAAAATCTTGCATCCATGGTCTGGATTGATCGATGTGATTAACAGATGGAGAGTTACATCATACTCGGGCAGCATATGATGCTTGATACGCTGGTGCACAGAAATGTTATAATGGGCATATATTAATTCAAATTAAATTAATTAAATTGTGTAACAGACTATTGCTACGTACAGTACTAAGATCAGATTGGTTGAACAATCTTATCCTCTGATATGTGGACACTGGTTCATTGATATGTGGACACTGGTTCATTGTAATACGAACCTTGGACCTTTTTTATTTCTCAGCAATTCAAATTCAATAAACGTCCTCCAATTCAATAATATGAAAATCAAATAACCGTAGCTTTTGGTTCGGAAGTGTGGACGCTCGCCGTTCCACGCTCCCGAACGTTCTCCCTTCCTTTCGGAAAAGAAGAGGGGGTGCGTGCGCACGAATCACCGTTTGTGCCACTGGCTTGCCTCATTCTCGAGGACTTTTATCGGTTGTCATGTTAAGCTGGATGTATTGGATAAGTTTGTATAACACCAGAGTTGCCACTAGCCAGTTACTTCGAATCTACAGTCGGCTAGACCCCGTAGAAACGTTAGAGAAGGGAATCTGAAGATTCCTTCCTCTAAAATGACTCCTTTTTATCTGCGGCCAGAGATTCGAGGTAAGGGATCACGGTTACAGGGTGGGAAGAGGTTAAGCACCCCACATTGCCCGTACCGAAGTACGGTCTCTACTTCACAGAATCGAACTAATACTTGAAAGTCTGATTTAATCCTCGTACATTCTCATGAATGCAGGTCTGAACAGTAAGAGTTTCTGATGGGCAGGTTTCCATTAATAGGCAAGCCCAGAGCATACGCTCGAACTGACAGGTGCTTTATGCGGGATGCATGCTGTGTGTTTGAATAATCAAAGTGCTTGTAGTGACATGATAAGCAGGGGGGTTGGAAGAAAAGTAAATGTTGCACTTATGCTAGATGCGAATGAGATGATGCTGGTAAAAGAATAGCTGGATGGACGGAGGTGTCGCAAGGGTTTGCTTCGAGTGGCTAGATCAAGACTTGGGTGGCTTGGGAGACTTAGACCAGGGTCAGGCTGGGCTGGACCAGGGCTAGACTCTTCTCACTCGAGCTTTCCTTGGTGAAGGAATGGACTAAAGAGGGATGGAGGTGGACTTAGGACTCTCGGACTGAAGAGAGGGGAAGTGGATTGCCGAATGTGAAGGGGAGAGGGGATAGTTATAACAGCGGGCAGTGGTAGAACCCGTAAATATTTTTGGGCGACACCCAGGGGGCCGCCAGTACGGTCATTATGCTTCGGGTTCAGAGCGTACGGCCTCCGAACCTGAAGCAGAAAATCCCCAGGTTCGGAGTTTCGGACCTGCTCCGAGGCTGTGGTTTGGAACTTGGTGAGTTGACTGGGTTTGTGAGATGGGTTGACACGGTGAGTTGACTCGATGGGTTGACTCAGCGGGTTAACTCGGTGATTTGACTCAGGGGGTTGACTCACCAAGCTTGACTTTTTTAGGATTTTTTGACTGATTTTTCTTATAAGGGATTTTTTGGGCTGATGTTTAGGGGTGAGTTGACTGGGTTCAGGCTTGAGCTGGGTTATGGATTGGGGCTTACAAGGGTGAGTTTGGCTGGGTTTGGACATGGGATTTGGGGGTATGGTCCTCCATTCATTCAGCTATCTCTACCAACATTGTAGCAGAAGGTGGGGTGTCTACAGATGCCCCTCTTTGGCAGCGGTTGCGTGCAACCGAATGCCAAAGCGAGTGGACACCCCACTTCTGACCTGGTCATTCATAGATCATGGCCTGAAATCTTTGCTTGCCTTTGCATCTGCGTTAGTTGATCGTCGGGAAATTGATCACTAGCACATACCGCGAGAGTTTGGAGAAAACATTGCGAATGTCCCTGCATGCGCTGCAACCTGGGTACCCAATCGCAACCCTTCTATTCCCGAGCGGTACTAACATCAGAAAGGTACAGTAGAGCCTCTGCGTCCGTCATAGTCTTACAAGGTTACCGACCTGGAGATTGATTGTTTGATGTTTTCCCGGATCACTCCAGGAGTACTTGTTTCGCTTGACTGTCAAAGTGGTTAGCTACCCTGCGTCCATGTAGTCTTACAGGAGATCACTACGCCGACTTGGACTCAGTCAAGGTACTTCAGGCATCCACGCCTAGGTATGTGCGGGTGAACTCTTTTCACCCGATCTGCAGGTTTTGATGCTTGGTTTGCAATTCATTCTTTCCTAGATTGTGGTCTGGAATCTTTTTTTTCCTTTGTACCTGAGTCAGTTGATTGTTTGGAGATTGATAACTCGCACATACTGCGGGAGTTTGGAGAAAGCGTTGCGATTGTCCCTGCATGCGCTGCAACCTGGGTACCCAATCGCAACCCTTCCATTCCCGATCGGTACTAACATTGGAAAGGTACAGTAGAGCCTCTACGTCTGTCATAGTCTTACGAGGTTACTAACCCGGAGATTGATTGTTTAATGTTTTCCCGGATCACTCCAGGAGTACTTGTTTCGCTTGATTGTCAAAGTGGTTAGCTACCCTACGTCCATGTAGTCTCACGGGAGACCACTACGCCGACTTGGACTCAATCAAGGTACTTCAGGCATCCATGCCTAGGTATTTGCAGGTGAACTCTTTCCACTCAATCTGCTGGTTTTGATACTTGGGTTACAATTCATCATTTCCACCGTTCAGATGGTTTCTTTGACCGAGCCTTTTGGCTTCCATCTTTTCGTATCTTGGCATGTGGTATGACCGCACTGACACTGGAGTTCAGTTCGACCATACTTTGAGTGCATTGGATCCGATGGTCTCCGGGGAAACCGCGAGACATCGGATCTTATTTGATTTTTGCGTCGGCTCCTACCCAGAGATATGGAAGATCTCCCGGTGTTTTGGAGGCCGAACGCTCTACTGGGAAAATATTTTTTTGGATTTTGAAAAGGTATCCACTCTGGGGAGTGATACTCTGTGGGGTTTTTATTTGCAAATAGGAAAATATATTTTTTGGATTTTTGAAAAGATACCCACTCTGGGGAGTGATACTCCGTGGGGTTTTATTTACAAATAGGAATATATATAATATTTTTTGTCTTTTTGAAAATGAGATCTGGATCGCACAGGCCTCCACTAGGGATGCCTGTGGGGTCTTTGGCTAACCAACTTTTATTTTAAAAGCAGGTAAACATGATGATTGATGCGATGCATGGAGATGGATGCATGGTTTGGTTCATTCTCTTTCCGTTCGATTATTTTGCTTTTGCTGGAGGTGCAGAGAATTTTGAGCTTATTGCTTGCAGGGTTGTGCTCTCCTGGGATTTTTTTTTCGATGCGGGTGTTTCGGTTAGCGAGTTTGTCAAGATCTCAACCCTTGGTCGATCAGGTCCATCATCCCAAGATGTTGTTTCTTTGCTAATGGGAATGGATGAAGGATGTCGTCAGACTTCAAGATGTTCTTTTGTGAATGGATGCGATTGAGACGGTGCTTGGTTGCCAGTTTTAGGTCAAGATTCCCATTTGCGTACGATCAGATCCGTCATCTCAAACTGTGAAGTGAGTAAGCGGAGTTGAAGACTCCTGAAGTGCAGGGGATATTGACATTTTTTGTGATTTTTGCAAATATTTGGTCTGAATCTTTCCTGAGTAGTCAGGATGGAGATCGGTTATTGAAAACAAAGAAAATATTTTTGTAATTTTGAAAGTATTTGGTTTGAAAGCAAGGGAAATATTTTATGATTTTTTAAAATATTTGGTTTGAAAGCAAGGGAAATACTTTGTGCTTTTTGAAAGATGATTTTGTAATGTTTTGGTATTTTTGTTGGATTTTTCTGAAATGTAGGGAAAGGTATGGAATTTTCATCCATTTCCAGCTTCTACTACTGGTAAGGCACCCGATCCATTTTACATCAGCGAATAAGACAAGTCTCACACAGTTAAGTACCGTAGTTTTACATCTTCGGATGAGGAGATTTTGAGGGTTTTCAGTCAACACACCCACAAAGTTGCCTGTTCCTCATGTGCAATGCACATAGACCACATATCATCCAACAGACTCCTTCGGCCACAAAATGAGCCACATCCTCACATTTTCCTTTGTCAATCCAGTTTGGGGCCTTATGCTGCTCATAATTCCATGAGGGTGCGCTTCACCTCCCAACTGCCTTAATCCCCTTCATGAGTTTTAGGAACAGGGAACATCCATCAGATTCAACAGCGACTTCCAAATCAAGGTTGTCTATCACGGTGCGTTCAACACGAACAGGATTGTGGGGTTCTGCCCGCCTCAGCCTTTACCTGTTTAGAAGATTCCGGACACCCGTACGATCAAATGTCAGCCATGTCCGGAACAAGTTGGGAAAGAAAGCCCCCGAGAAGTTAATCCTAGTGTAGTTTTAGGTCTTCGGACCGCTGGGGATAGATTTGTGCAGTTAAATTTTTTTTAAATGATCCGGGTTATCGAACCTTGATCTAAGCGGTCGAGGCCGATGCCGGTTTTTGGTTGAAGGCAAGAAAGGTCCCCCGAGAAATTAATCCCAGTGTAGTTTAAGGTCTTTGGACCAAAAATATGTACATGCTGAAAATACATTCTTTTTGTGATTTTTGGAAATGTTCCAGGCTGTTAAATCTCAATTTGAGCAATCAAGATTAACGCTGGTTTTTATTGAAAATCTCTTCGAATTTTAGTCCCGACGTAGTTTAAGGTCTTCGGACCAAAACTTTGTACAAGCGATGCTGGAAATACACATTTTTTTATTATTTTTTAGAAAATGTCCGGGGCTGTCGAATCTTGATTCGAACAATCAGGACCGATGCCGGTTTTTATTAAAAAGTCCCTCGGGATCTTGATCCCGACGTAGTTTAAGGTCTTCAGACCAAAAATATGTACAGTAGGCAGTAATCAAGGTTGGAAATTTCGGGGATTTTTCTGAGAATGATTCAGATCATCAGATTATGACTTTGGATGGTTGAGATCACTGTTTGACCAAGTCAATTCTTTTTTCTTTTTCTTAAAATTCCATGGAGCTTTTTCCACATCATCAAACCAACTTCTCCCCAATTTCTCATAATATGAGATTTTGGTGAGATTCCTTACTTTTTCTCCTCCTTCTCTTCCATCACTTCATTCTTACATGGAGGTACAAGATCCACTTACAACCACCCTTCCCAAGGAGGAGTTCTTCCCAAGGAGAGAGGGTGAGGAGTCGTTTCAACTAGGTGGGAGGACGGACAGGCCCCCTGGGTGCCGCCCAAGCTGCCTCTGCCCACTGGGTTTTCCAGTAGGTCGGATAATGGGGTGCCCTCCTCTTTTCTATATAACATGGGGCACCCTTGGCCCCTCCAACGGCAATCTCTCTCTTCTCTTTCTCATACTCTCTCTTTCTTCAAGTTTCTCTCCTTCTTTTGGTGGTCTCTTGCCCTTTTCAAGTGGTGGGCCTTAGTGAAGCTTTGGGACAGCAAGGTGGTCCCCCTTTGGTGATGGTGAAGGTATGGACCACTCCCTTTTCTTTCTTGTCCTTTTTCTTCTTCATTGTCTCTTCTCATGTTTCTTTTCTTTTCTCCGTGTAGATATTCCAAGGGAGTCAAGGTGGGCCCAAGTCTTTTTGGCCTTTTCTTCATTTCCAATCTCTTCTCAAGGTGGTGCATGGAAAAGGACATTACAAGCTTCCATTTCATTCTTTCTTTTCTTTTTTCATACCCCCTTCATGTGTATGTAAAGGGAAATTTTGCCATGTCCATCAAGTGTGCATGGCAAAATATCATATCTTTCTTCATGGGATTTGGGCCCCTTTTTATGTGTATCAAATGGGCTCAAAGTGAAGTCATGGCCCTTGGTGTATTTGATGGCCCAATGCTTCATTTTGGGCTCCCTCATGCTCTCTTCTCCTTGTCATTTTCTTGGATCTTTCTTTTCTTTTTCATCTTCTTTTCAAGGTTTAGGCCCATGCGAATGGTAGGGCCCACCTCAAGTTTGGGCTTATAATGCTCACTTTGGATGGCCCCATCTTTCTTTACATGTGTATGGACAAAGGTGACTAGCCCATTCTTCACTTAGACCTCAAGTGGGCTAGATTTTTTAGTTGGGCCTTTATGGACAAGTAGTCCAAATCTTCCACCATTTCTTGATTATGATGTACATCCTTACGCACAAAGTGTGGTGGGCTCCTTGAAATTTTTCATATAGATGGGCTTTTGGGCCCTCTTTGAAGCTTGTGTATTTCTTTTGGTCATGTGTGCACCACTACGCTTTGTGCATGTAGGATTCTTTTTCTTCATGCCTTTTCTTTAGATGGATGGAGGACTTG